>JADLZL010002691.1:0-252366 GCA_015844335.1 Chrysopogon serrulatus
CTAATGAGTACAATTAAAATGAGTTTATTTAATTTGAGGATTGGTTGCGCTCTTTTATATCGTATGTGTATGTGAATGCCATTAAACTTCACTTACATGTTTACTTTTATTAATAAAAAACAATCAACTAAAATGAATCTTGATGTTTGCAAGTATTTGGCTAACCCTGACTCACACCCCAAATGTGTTTTACAAGTCAAATGAGGTGCAAGGAAGAATCATATTTGAATTTGGAAGTCAAAATCCCAAACCCTAGCTTGATGGCTAAGTGTGGGAAATTGAATTTCATTTTCAAATTTGATGAGCTAACCATAATTGATTTTCTAAATAAAAGTTGCTAACCAATGGCACCATTTCAAAGTATGAAGTTTATACTTTGAAAGTATGCTATTGGTTGGGTTTGAAAAGTTCCACAATATCATGAATTAATTGCCCAAAATTCCAATTTGAAAAACCTTTCAAAAGGGAGATTTTCAAAAGTGTTTTTGCCCCTTTACCATTTCACCCCAAAATATTCAAAATTTGGGAAAACTCAAAAATACAGTTTGTGCATCTCTTTGAGCTCTACAACTTTGGTATATAAAGTTTTTCAAGTTTTTGAATAAAATTTTAAGTAATTTCAAAAGTTAGTTGAATTGGAAAATGCCCCTTTTTGAGTTTTAAACTTCAATTCAAAAATTATTTGATTTCATGAAAAACTTCCTAAATGAAAGTTGTAGATCTTGAGAAATGGAACAACTTTTATTTTTGGAGATTTTCATCTTTTATTCAAAAAATTAAAAAGTAATTTTGAAATCCTTAAAATTTAGTTTTTGACCTCTTTTTGAATTTGAAATGCAAATTCAAAATCCATTTGAAATCTGACAAAACTTCTTACATAAAAGTTGTAGAGCATGAAATTTGGAGCAAACTGTATTTTGGAAATTTTTCATCTTTTATTCAAATTTTGGAGTAATTTGAAAAGGGGAGAGAGTGAGTCGGCTCGCTGATGTAACAAGGGGGGGGGACACCTTTCACCACGCCCATGCCGGAACCTTCTTTGCCGGCGCCGCCGTGGCCTTCTCGCGCCCTCGCCGTCGATCCCCGCTCCCAACCACCTAGCCGCCTTCGTGAAGCTCCCCGCCACCTCACCGACCCCTCTTTCCTATAAAAGCCGAGGCCGGTCATCGTCGTCGCCTTTCTTCTTCCCTCTGCTCACCGCCCGGCAACTTTGCGGTCGACGGCAAAATTCGCCTTCTACGCTCCACGATCACGGCCACACCACGCACATCGTTTCGCAAGTTTGTAGCGCACCCACCGAACCCACCTTCATCTCTAGCATCGTCGGAATCGCTTGAAGCTCCCCTCCCTCTCCTTCATCTCCGGCCCCCCCGCCCCACACCGAACTCCCATCTCCGACCACGCCGCCGCCCCTATCTTCTAGCGCCACCGTGATCACGGTGAGAGCCCTGCACGTGTTCATGTTGTTGGTTTGGTCGTAGTCGTGTCGCGATCGCCGTCGCCGTTGCATCCCGCCGCCCGTAAGCCGAGCCGCCGTGGTAGGCGCCATGCGTGCTCCGGTGGTTGGCTAGGGGTTGTATAGTACCTCGTCGTGATCAGTAGAGAGAGAGGGACACGGTGGTGTGGTTGGTTTTCGGTGGAGGAGTCACCGTCGGCAAAACGGGCCGACAACGGCCGCCGTCCGCCTCGTGCCTTGTGAAAAAAGAGAAGAGGGAGGAGGAGGCTGGCAGCCGCGCTTTTTGGGCCGGGCCAGCGGTGCAAGCCTCGGGCCGACAATAGCCCAAGGAGGAGAGGAAAATGCTTGTCTTTTTCCAAAATCAAATTCAAAAGCTGGTTTTCACCTTTTTGTTACAATTTTATTTGGGCAAGTAAAAATGTGCAAAAATATGTTCTGGAATCCTTGAGTGATGCACTACCTAGGAAAAATACTAACTATGGTTTTTCAATAAAAATTAATTGTGCTTTAATTTGCTCTTTTAATTAATAAATGCAACTTCCATGATTTTTAATAATTAAAATATAAGTCCAAAAATTATGAAATTTGTTTTGTGTGATAATTAGATGATAATGATCTTAATTATGAAGTTTGATCATGTTTTGACTAATTTTTTTGTATTATGCTTAATTAATACTTTAATTAATTGATGTTTAAATTAATTAATCCTTTAGCTAATTAGGGTTTAATTAATCTTTAATTAGTATGTTTAATTAGTGGCTTTCAACGACTGTAAAAATGGTCAATAAATTAGTAATCACCTCTAATCACCATTAGGGTTGCTTGATTTTGGGATTGAGTGATGACCCTAGGTCATTAACCCCTAATGACCTTCGGCATTTCATGTTGATTGCGTATCGTTAATCCGTCGTCGTCGACGTTAGTTATACCTTCTTCTTAGTGCAACTATACCGTGAAGGAAAGTTGTACTCAAGATCGGTTAACAATCGTTGCATCATTATCGCATGCTCTTTTATTACCGCATCGTAATCATGCATTCCATTCGTGTATTTGTCGCCGTCCCGAAGAAGGTGTTCGGCGTGAGGAGATTGGTCCCGATCTCGGCGAGTGCCATCGATAAACCTAACCGTCGAGCCCCAAGGCAAGCCCCGGATGCATTCAAACCCGCCCTTGTATTTCGAAAAGTTTTTATGATTTTATGTTCGGATATAATGCATTAGGTGTAGGAGTTGAGTGCTACCCTACTTTGATGCATTTACCGTACCTTGTTACATTACTCGTACTTTTGTTTTGATTTCGAAATGCTTAGTTGCGCTTAGCCTTGCTACTAGTGTAGGTTTTGATAAATTGTTTTCGAAAGGTGATAACAATACTCCCTGAAGGGAATTTTTGAAAACCCGATGTTGCTTGTTGTTTATCCTTGTTCGACGGGGTCAATGGTATACAACAAGAACATGATGATGAGTAACTTTCGAGGCGTCGGTGGAGTGACTTGCATCGGGGAGGGGCTATTGCCCCCGATGTAGTGTCGATCCACTTGTGCCGGTTAAGGGCCGTCCGTTGCCTTGGCCCAGGATCATGAGGTTATTGGATAGTACTAGTCGCATGCTAATGGCGGTAAGCTCCCTTGTATGATCCATGCGAGAACGGACAACCGGCACGGGAAGTAGCGTGTACCCATACTACGGGTATACCCGTCGGCCGGTTTATTTGACGGCGTAGGAAGGTGGTGTCTTGTACTCTCGTGGCTAGGACCCGTTCCGGGGGAGAAATGCAAGCGTGAGTTGATGTATGTGAGATGTTCGGTCCCTGCATACATCGTGTGGCTAGGAAGCCCGGTGGGTATATTAAGCGATTCGAATCGTCGTGTGCTCCACGATATGGGAGCCGTGATCCAAGCACCAAACATCGTAGTAATAATGGAAGTTGATGATGGAAAGTTTTGAATCCGGTACATGGTTGACAAGTGATTGATATAGTAAAGTAAGGACTGGCTTAGTCTCTTTTTGCAAAGGTGTCATTTGATCTTGCTAAAGCCTCACCTTGATTCCTATTAGCCAGCATTCCCGAGTCTTCTCCCCATTTTTGGTCGGGTAAGTCTTGCGGAGTACTTTTTTGTACTCGGGGTTTGTTCAACCCCTGTTGCGGGTGAACCGCATGGACAAGAGTGCTACGGCCCTTGTTGCATGACGGTGATCGAGGAAGAGTCGGACGAGGAGTAGATTGTGTGGCCCGTGGGCGGGGGCACTTTGTTGTGTGATTGTAATAAAGTTACGTAATGATACTTCCATTTGTTTGTAATAATGCTACTCCGGTTGGTATAAGTTTGATAAAAGTTTTATAAATTAAGTTATTGTAAGTCTTCCGCTACTACGGTATTTTGTATGAAAAACTGTTGTAATACTTGTGATGTCTCGTAAGTATCGATCTGGAGGAAAACGTGGTTCATCGGGGTTTCACCCGTGAGAACATTCTAGGTTATGTGGTGCTCAAATACGGTGAGGAGGTCTTAGGGACAATGTCAGGTGCTTGTGGGCCATGTAATTTAGAAGGTTCTGCCACACCAACCGTCAAAGGATGCAGCTAGGGAGGACCGCTGCCATCCGGGATAGATCTTGGACTTAAGGATGGATTTAAGTACAAAAATATAAAAGTAGTCAGGGTTATTTGGTGAAAATAAATTAAAAAGGTTTCTAAAGGGTAATTAGTAGTTCCCAAAATAATAAGGGCTATTTAGAAAAGATAGATTTCTTAAGTTGTAACCATTCAATCTTAATCAGATAATTAGGGTAAACATTATCTCCTCTCTCTCTCTCTTAGCCGCCCCCTCCTCTCTCTTCGATGTGACACGCCTTCTCCACGCCACCAGCAGCTCGCATAGCTCCTTGTCGTCGCCGCCACCTAACCTTCCCCTAGTTGGCCTTAAGCCACCCGCCCCCAATCCTAGCCTGCTAAAAGCGACCATTGCCCTCCCCGATGGGTCCCTAGCTCGATAGCTTTGAGCAAGGACCTTAACATCTTCCATCATCTCAAAAATTATGGTTTTATTTTATGCACTATTACATTTGTACAGTTTCCCAAATCATATGCCAACTAAATTAAATTAATTGTTATGGAATCTCTACAAATTTATATAATGGACCATTGGTTCTATTTTTCAGCTCTTTGTTTGGCCTTTTTGGACTTTTCTATTTATACATAAGGGCAATCAAAGTGTATAAGTCTATCCGCACTCGTCACCCTCTAAATCCATCCTCCAAAAGAAATATTCCGTCCCGGTCATCGAGATTCTATCCTCTATATCACATTCCTCCGCACTCATTCATCCTTTATATCTCTACTCTATCAGTGGGACCCATAGGTTTTCCCCTTTTTTTAATCAACCGCACACCCTCCGTCCGCATTCTCTCTCTGTCTCTCCTCTTCTTTCCCCTTCTCCCCGCTGGCGTCCCGTTAAATCGCCGCCCCAAGGGAGAAACACGAGCAAGCTTCTGAGGCGAGGCGGCAAGAGGGCCGTGAGGGAAAGCGTGAGGGCCGGGAGGAGGAGGCGGGCTTGGGCGGCCGGGCGTGCGGCGGGCCTCCGCGGCGGAAGGCCATGGCACGGCGAGGCTTCGGCCTTCGACCCCCCGGCGGCCTTGAGGCGGCTTCGATCCCTCGGCCATGGCGCGGCTTCGGCCCCCCGGCCATGGGAGCTCAGTCGCGAGGCGGCCATGCGAGCCCCGGCGACCATGCAAGCCTCGGCGGCCATGCTCCCGCGAGCTTCGGCAGCGCGGGCCTCGGCGGCCATGGCGGGCAGCAGCCTGGCGTGGGCGGACGCAGCGAGCGGCGGCACGCTGCTCGCCACCGCCGCCTGAGAGCCGCCGCATCCGGCCGCGCAGGCGAGCAGCGCCGCCCGGGTAGCTGGCCCAGGCGCTCCTCCCGGCTGAGAGGCGGCGCCTCCATTTGTCTCGGCGGCGCCTCCTCCTCTCTCTCTCGGGCGCCGGCGAAGCTCCCTCCCTCCCCGGCGCGACCCGGCTCGGCGGCAGCGGCTTCGGGCGGCGCCGGCACGACCTCTTCCCGGCCTTCTCCTCTCCCATCTCGCGCGGCGCGGCGGGCGGGCGCGGCGCGCGGCGCGGCGGAAAGCAACAACGCGACCGCCCCTCGCGCCCACCGTCCGACCCCGCCTCCCGCCCTGCTCTGCTCCCGGAACGCGGCCGAATCCCTCCCCGAAAGGTCCTAAATGGCTAGAAGGGGGGTGAATAGCCTATAAAAATTCTTGCAAAGCACTAAACAAACCGGTTAGTATAACAAAAGGCGAAGCAAGTGTTGCACTAGCCTAGTGGGGGTTGCAAGCCAACCTAGACAATTCTAGCAAACCTAATACACTAGGCACACTAAGAATAGGGTCCTTAGCAACACAACTAGGCTACACAACCTAATAAACTACTTTGCACAAATGTAATCGCAAGGAAGGAAACCGAGCGTGCAAACCGTGCCTTCGGGAAGATGACCAATCACCGTCTTGTCTATACAATGAAACCCGAAGAGATGATCCAATAGAGAAATCCAAGTTGATCTCGAAGGATCAAGCCACACAAGAATACCGAGGGACACAAGATTTTTATCCCGAGGTTCACGTGCTTGCCGGCACGCTACTCCCCGTTGTGTCGACCACACACTCGGTAGTTCGGTGGCTAATTTGCATCACAAGCCAAGCCCTCACCGGGCACCACAAGAACTCACACAAAGTGAGGGTAACTCAATGACACGAGATTCCACTAAGGATTCCTTTCGCGATCTCCCACGGGGTGGGATCAACACCCCTCACAAATCACCTCCGGAGTGGCCAAGAACAATCTTCAACCTTGCTCAACTCCGGCTTGCTGCTCCAACCGTCTAGGTGACGGCAATCACCAAGAGTAATAAGCTCAATCGCAGCAAGAACGCTCACTAGTGCCACTAGATGCTTAATCACAAGGCAAATGCACTAGAAGCTCTCCCAATCACTCTCGAGATCAGTCAAGATGAGTGCAAAGTGAGGGAGGAGGATTTCTTAGCTCTAGGGGATGTCAAGTATGTCAAAGTGCCAAGAGAGACTCCCTAGAGCCGGCCAATTCACTTATATAGGCGCCACCAAAGCACCCAACCGTTACACTCTGCCGGTGCATGTCACAGATCGACCACGCCCGGACGGCCTCGACAGGGGACGCTGTCCCCGGCCCGGCGTCCGGTTACACAACGCCCGTGTACTAGCCCGTTTTAATTTTACCGTTCGCCGCGCCTCGTCACTGGTCAACTTCAAGGCAATCAGCATCGACGGGCCCTCGTGCAACACCGGACGCCAAAGACAAAGGAGTCCGGCCGTTACCCGAGAGAGCTCCAAAACGTGAAAAATCTTGACCGACGCTGCCGGTCCATGGTGACCGGACGCGCCCCGAGCGTCCGCTCGTCAACCCCTTTCCGAGGAGCCGACGTCGGCGTGCACGCCGCGCCGACTTGCACCGAAAGGCCCGATCGTCTTGGCGCCGATCACATCGCGAAAAACAGCGGACGCCAGGCAACGGACGGGACGCGTCCGGTCCCAACCAGACGGCGTCCGGTCACTTCAGTGACCGCACTTCGTCCGAAAACCTCCGAGTCCGCCTCGCGAGCTCGGGGCGGGAGGGTTCCACACCCAAACACCATCACCTCTTGCCCTCAAGTGCCAACACAAAAGTGTCTCTCCACTTGTGCACGTGTGTTAGCATTTTTAAATAGATTTTGCAAGAGTTAGCGGGCACACTAGGTCCCTAATGCATATGCAAAGTCATTGCTCACCTAGTGGCACTTAGATAACCGATATTGTGCAACATCGCCCCTCTTAATAGTACGGTTATCAATCCTAAACCCGGCCATCAACTTCTCTACACGCCTATGGCCGGCAAAATGGAAATGCCCTAACATATACACTGTGCCTCTAGCATTCCATCTTGCTCATCATCTTCCTTCATCTTCAAGTGTGGTACTTGATCACTTGCGGGTCTTCACGACACCTTGATCACCACTCCACCACTTGGCTTGGACCTCCCCTTTCTCTAATGCTACACACTTAGCAATAGGGTTAGTCCTAGGTTTCATCAATTAGCCAAAACCAAACTAGGGCTTTCACCTCCTCCCTGCGCCACCTTCTCTCTCTTCTCTGTCCGCGGGCGTGGTGGGGCCGGGCGAGGTGCTGTCGGGTGAGCTGGCCACATCCCGGACGAACTGCAAAATGCCAGGCTTCCCGGACGGAGCGGGCGATTCCGGCTGACATGGCGTTTCGGGACAGCCAAGGGCGATTTTGCCCGTCGCCAGGCGCGTCCGGACGGCGGTTCCGGAGCCAGTGCGGGTAGCCTAACGCCTCCTTAGACCTTAAAGTGTGTCCTATTGTCGACGCGGGACCTAGCCGGTTCCCTATCGGCACGGAACCTACGAGTGGGGACCACGATTCAAACCATACATCGAAGACGGAAAAGAAACCAGAGACAATGAAGCCGACTCCGAGTAGGTTTATCCTAGTCTAGATTATAGAAAGTAACTTCTTTAGTAGAAACAGAACACTTTCTCCTCGTCCAACTAGGATTAAACAGAGTCATGACCTTCTCTCCAGTATAAAGAGAGGCTGAGGGCACCCTTTTATAACACACAATCATACAATCAATCCAACGCAAAAGGCCAAAGCCAATGGACTAGAGCTATTACTGGGCAATCGAGGGCTCGAACTAGGATAAACCCACCGTCTCTTTGCGTGACCGTCGAGTTCAAGTACTCGTCGAAGCTCGAATCAACTGTCGCGGTATCCTGTGGCACGCTATCAGTGGTGAAACACCGACACCCATACATGGAAAGGTCTCTCTTTAGTGTGTATGAGTCCATTGTCCACATTAAGCTAAAAAAACTTGCTCCTCTAACCCTCCTTTATTCCCGTCAATTCACCACTTCCTTTTTCCCACTACTTGTCCTTTAATGCCATTGTTGTCATCAAATTGTTGGACTCTTAGGCCACAGAGGACATCAAATCCTATGGAAGGCGTTGGGGAAAGGGTGCACGAAACCATTGGCATCACCAATAACACAGTGTGTCCGTTACTTCTTCTTTGGCAACGCCTCCCCCTCCCTCTCTCGCGCATTTGGCTACCTTTTGGCGGTTCTAGTTGGTGTTAAGAAGAGCCTCCTGCTAGCTTTTGTTTGAAACTGAATAATAATAACTTCAATGACCGTTCGTCTACGTGGGTTTTGTCTTCACATAGCTCCATTCTTAGAGCTGAGTTATCTATTCCTTGAGGTCCCCTAGCTTAAGGTTGGTTGCATGGTTTGTTCGCTAGGGTTTCCCTAACACTAAGGCTCTCCACAATACACTAGTGGTGCCAAAAAAAGGAACCCACCATGAAACTGGGGTATTGCACTAATAGGGTTGCAATGTGAGCAAAAACATAGCATTGAAACTATCTAAAAAACAAAGACTTGGATCCACATCAAATAAAACATTGCTACCCTTTTCTCCCACTAATTCTCATCGCGCAAACGAAAAAAACTCTTCCTCTCTTTCCATTTTTCATCATCGCACGAGCAATCTCCAACTCAATCACTCCCTTCCAAATACTCATTCTCCAAATCTTGTCTCGCATGTTGCAAATGTAGCGATAGGCAGGCATCATCCCATAACTCATGTGCCGAGAGGATGAAGCTCGACGGTCATGGTTCTGCCACATGTTGCGGAAGGTGCTTACGCAAACCGACGATGCCAATGAGGATACTACTGGCAGAAGGTCGCATTTAAATTCACGCTGAGTGCGGAGGACGACAACACCGATGAGTATGCCAGCAACAAAGGCCGTTCTGCTCAAATATGCTTCAAATACATAGGCCGCTGATGCCGAGGACACTGGTGGCCGTCAGCTAAGGATGAGTGCGGAAAGACGAATAGAAAGATTTTTTTGTTGATTGGGCATCGGTGCAAAAACTTATCCCGCTTCAATTTCTCTTGATATATTATATAAAATTAACTTGGCATATCTAAGTGGTACTAAAATCCTGTGTTTTTTTACATCACTTGGAGGCAGTGGTGGAGGGCCTAACCGCCTAACCGGGCCATCTCTCTTTTTTCCCCACGCCCTTTGGCGACCTAGGACCAGGAAGCGAATAAGGGCATCACAGTCATTTTCTTGCCCCCGACATTAGCGGGCAGTAATCAGAGTGTTACAGTAATGGAGGCACCATTATGAGAGAGGAGAGAGAAGATCATGAGGAGAGAGAAGGGAGAGATAGAGAGAGACTTGACTGTTGCAACAGACAGAGGAGCTGAAAGGTGTGTATGCTCCCTCCCACCATCCCCACGCCACCCTCTCTTTCATCCATCGCCTCCATTATTTTCTCTCTCCCCCGTCTCCACCTCCCCCCTTTATTCTCTCTCCCCTCCCCAGCTCCTCTTCCCTGTCTGCTTCCCTCCCCTGCTGTGGCACTGCGCTTGGCCGCTTGCCTTCTCCCCTCACCTTCTCCACCTCCCCCATTCCGCCACCGCACGAGCAGAACTCCCTCACCAAGAGGAGAAAAAAAAGAAAAAGAAAACCAGAGCGAAGGAGGCAAACCAGGCGGGACAGCAACGCGACGTGCTTGCCATTCTCTCGAGGTACACATCCGATGTTTCTCCTCCCCTCACTTGAACCCGCTCGCTCTTGTTCCGGGGATTTTCTTGGCCCCTTTGGGGAAGTGTTCTTGCATCCAGAGGTGGTCGCTTTAGCAGTTGTTGGGATCTAGGCGGGCGCCGGAGACCAATCGCCGGGGTGTGGCATTGCGGTTTGTGTGTTTCCGTTGTGTCGGTGGGGGCACTGGGGCGACAGCTCGGTGAGATTTCGAGAGATTCGTCCGTGCCAGGGCTTGGATCTACGCTCCGGCCACCTCCAGGCTTCGGTTCGCCGCCCACCAGCCGAGCCTGAGAGTCCGCCATTCATTCAAACGCCCTCGACGGCGACCGCGCATCAGTTCAGATCCAGGCGTCCTTTCACCGGCAACTGCGGCTCCCATGCAGTCTTGCTGGTTGTTGTTGTCCCCTCCCTGGACTCTGGTGTACTGGAAGTCCATGCGGATTTTTTTTAATATAAAAGAATCTCTTTTGTTGATATGGACGCCATAGCTTTGGACCTCAAATCCTAATCTCTGTGTGGGATAGAATGCGTTTTGTTGCCGACTTTTTTTTGCTGCTTGGCGTACTGCTAATATCGGCTTAGTTTTCCAAAAATTTTGCGGGGTTCAACCAAACCTCCTGCTGACAGATCCTTTTCTCCTCAGTTTTGATTACCATGCTGACTGTTTTGCCTTGTTCATATTTGAGTTGGATGCTGTGAGGCATGAAAATCGATATTTGGGGAAGTAAATTATTATGTCGGCAAGTGTGTGTGCGAGTTCTTTGCTGAAACTTTAAGCTTCACCTGAGATCTGACATTGTCGGTGCCATATTGCTGTACATTTGAGGCCACGCTCTTGGGTAAATCATTGGAAAACATATTTCACTTTGCGTGGGACATGCACTTCTCCCCAATGATGTCTTCACCTGTGTCAAACCTTTGTGATTTTTATATGTACGCTTGGCTGTGCTGCTGTGGTGAGTGGCGGTATTTCAGGGGAGACAGTCTCCATAAATTCTGCACGTTGTGGGGGTTTGTCTTTAGCTTGATTTAGGGGAAAATAGGCCATTCATTTATTCCGCTGTAGGATTTAGCAGTACGGTGTTTAATAACTGTCTAAACTTGTAATAGCGCTAATGTTGCGAAACGTTTCCGTTACCGCCGCCGCCGCGTGTACAAACATGAGATATTGCCTTGAATTCCTGATTAAATTTGGCTTTCAGAAATTATGTTCATTTTCTTTTCTATTTCTAGGTAATGCATAATGAGCCTTGATTGCCATATAATTTCTTTTCTGCAAATGTGTTGCTGTTGTTTTAGGGTAAATATAAGTTCATATCTCTTATGAAGTAGCTATTAATGGACAATTTTTTTTTCTTCTGAGTGCCTCTGCCACAAATAGGATTCCTAAAAAGTAATTAAATTTCTGTAGCAAATAGATGTAAGAAATGTGTGCATCTGTTCTGTGAATTTGTTTATGACATACCGTATTTAGATGAGAGTTGGCACAGGTTCCAATTTCTGTCTTTCTTGGAAGTATTGAGATCAATCTGTGAATTTTGGTTGCCTCATGCTTTTACTATCTGAGAAAGCTGTCAATTTTATAATAAAAAAAATCACCATATGGTAGCTGGCGAAATATGACTTGTTAAGCACTTTTCATCTAGAGCCTTCGTCTAAAATCTTATTGTGCATTTCATAATTTGCTTCATTGTTTGTGGGAGTGCTACCATCCCTGATTTCTTTTTATCTATATATACACATACACTATTTCTGGAAGATGATTTTTTCATGGTCCCATAGTACCAGACTTCATCTGACTTATTTCTATTCACTTTATACTTTCAGGAACTCATGCAAGGTGTAATTCTTACTGCAAGAAGGGTAGCTGTGCATGTTAAGACCCAAATATAACCTCACTTGATTACACTGAACGGGAGGGTTGAAAACTTGAGATACAGTTGATCTTCTGGTTCAGAGTATGGGTTCAAGGTTTGCATCACATCAGCTGAGCAATGGCCTGTATGTTTCTGGTCGACCGGAGCAGCCTAAGGAGAAGGCCCCAACCATTTGTTCCACTGCGATGCCATATACTGGGGGCGACATCAAGAAATCTGGAGAGCTGGGGAAGATGTTTGATCTCCATGTTGAGAAGTCAAGAAAATCTGGTCCTCTAGGAAATGCTCCTTCTAGGAATACTTCATTTGGAGGTGCTGGTTCCAACTCTGGACCTGTCTCCAATGCTGGTGGTCGGTCCAACTACTCTGGTTCTCTTTCATCATCAGTTCCTGGTGCTGGCGGATCAGCGAGAGCAAAATCAAATTCCGGACCGCTCAATAAGCATGGAGAGCCAACAAAGAGGTCGTCTGGTCCCCAGTCTGGAGGAGTGACCCCAATGGCACGTCAGAACTCTGGCCCCCTTCCTCCTGTGCTTCCGACAACTGGGCTTATCACATCTGGGCCTATCTCTTCAGGGCCACTTAATTCGTCTGGTGCTCCAAGGAAAGTATCTGGGCCACTTGATTCTGCTGCATCAATGAAAATGCGGGCTACTTCCTTTGCTCACAATCAAGCTGTTACTAATCTCAACACTGAAGATGGTTACTCAATTCAGGGAAGCTTTCCGAAGCCAATACTCTGGGCTGTGATTCTGCTCTTTGTGATGGGTTTCATAGCAGGTGGCTTCATTCTGGGTGCTGTTCACAATGCAATTTTGCTGATAGTTGTTGTGGTGATATTTGGTTTTGTTGCTGCACTTCTTATCTGGAATGCTTGCTGGGGTAGGAGAGGCGCAATTGGGTTTGTTAATCGCTATCCTGATGCTGATCTCAGAACTGCCAAAGATGGACAGTATGTAAAAGTTACAGGGGTATGTATAATGCCACAAAATTGTTTGATATGTTCTTATTTTCTTCCTTGAATCAGTTCATGTGTGTCCTTTTTTCATCGTATATGTTAATTTATTTATAATTTTATTTCAATGTCGTAAATGACACTACCCTGAAACGTAATTATTGAAAATTTCATTTTCACTTGACATGTGTAACACATTCTGCACCAGTCCTCTTAAAATCCTTGCATGTTGCCTCAGTCACCTAGTCTTTTCATATATTGCCAGACTGTTGCATTTTGATTTATTTTCTGAGTCAAATGAACATGGTATATGAAAAGCTTTTAATAACCACAGTTCAGCATAATTCTTTCTAATTTAGGAGAAGACATTCATCCATAAAGATACCCTCAAAGCATTCTCATTTCCAAACAATACTATTTTCTACTATAATATAGAATTGCAATAATGAGTGTTTGAATTCACAGGTTGTTACTTGTGGAAATTTCCCCCTCGAATCCTCGTTCCAAAGGGTCCCAAGATGCGTATACACTTCTACTAGCTTGTATGAGTACAGAGGTTGGGATTCCAAAGCTGCCAATACCGAGCATCGGCGTTTTACCTGGGGTTTACGTTCAATGGAGGTGAGTATTTTCATGACATGGAATAGTGAATAGTATCTATTTTGTAATCTTGTGGGAACCCAAAACTGCAGTCGTTGAGCTTTCCTCTGATGTTTCTCCTGTGCCTTTGGCAGCGACATGCTGTTGATTTCTACATCTCAGATTTTCAGTCTGGGCTTCGAGCATTGGTGAAAACAGGATATGGTGCGCGGGTGACCCCGTACGTCGATGAATCTGTTATAATTGACATCAATCCAGACAACAAGGATATGTCCCCTGAATTTTTGAGATGGCTAAGGGAGAGAAACCTTTCGAGTGACGATCGGACAATGCGCCTAAAAGAAGGGTACTCCTTTTCTCCTTGTTTGGTTTGCAGCTGGAATGCATGACTATAAACTTTTATTTTCTTCTGCCACAAAGATATAAGAGTACAAAATAATATCTACTAATGGTTACATGCTACTTGATTTCTACCTGTAGATACATCAAGGAAGGTAGCACTGTGAGTGTGATGGGGGTTGTCCAAAGGAACGATAACGTTCTGATGATTGTCCCTCCATCAGAATCCATCTCAACTGGTTGTCAATGGGCCAAGTGCGTTCTCCCAACCAACCTTGACGGGCTTGTTTTAAGATGCGAAGATACTTCGAACATTGATGTGATACCAGTTTAACTGGCGGTGGAAGAATCGTTGCCAAAGAAAGTCCCTGTTAAATATTTGAGTCTGTATTGTTTCATGGAATGCTAGTTGAGAAAAATGTGCAAATGTTGGGTGTGATTATGGCAGGTTGAGGGTGGTTGGTTAAGCTGGCCCTGGATGTATAGTTTTTTTTTTCCTTTTAATTGTGTTTTGTCATTTCTTTTTCTTTTTGATTTTCAGCTCTGAGATCTGAAACTTGTGTAACCAGATGCCTCTTAATCTAAATCTGCGTGGCATTTAGATTGATTTGGTTTTGAAATTAGAAGGTTTGCTCTCCTTTGAGCTTTGTGTTAAGGCAAATGGTATTCCAGTATTTGAAAGCTTACTGCAGGTGATAGTACTTGGGATGTACGTTTCCCCCCTTTTATTGTGTTTCGTCATTTTTTTCTTTTTAATTTCAACTGAGATCTGAAACCTGTGTATTCAGATGCCTTTTTGTTAGTCTAAGTCTTCGTGGCATCTTACCTTTACTCTTACTCTTAAAGTCGTATACCACGGCTTCACTCACAAGTGCACTGTTACTGGAACAGTAACTCATCACCACCGTCCGATCTGCATTTCACAACCTGAAAGCCCACGTGTACAGGCTTCGCTTCTTATCCTCCTCCCCTGCTGTGTCCTGTCCTCGCTTGCCGATAAAAGAAAAGAAAGAAAAAAAGAGTCGCACATCTTCGCCTCGCTCTTGCCGTCCTGCATCGCCCCCCGCGCGAGGATCTGAGCTAGGACTCTGCCACCGCGCTAGCCTGCTGGTGCCCTACCGTCGCCACGCCCTACTCTCCCATGAAAAATGGCGGAAAAAAGTGTGGGACAAAATTTTTTTTAGGAGTTCAATATTAAAAACTGTTGGAGTTATCTTTATTTTTTTTTACTCCTAATACATTTTAAGGAGTTGGAAAACATGTAGTTTTTAGGACTAAAATTTTAGGACTTTCTGGAGATGCTCTAGCCCCTGTTTAGCCTACACCCTACATGGTACAGTCGGTCACTCTTCGTTTAGCAAATAGTTGAATTATACGTCTAATTAAACAAGTTAAAAAATAGATTACACAAGATTAAACGGATTAAATGGCCTACACGGCCAATATGATTGACTAGTAGCCTTTAAATGCCGTGTAAACGGCCTACACGTCCTGAGTAGTGAGTAGGTGAGCATGGCATAGCAAACAACAAACATGGTGATTTTCCTTCTTTTTAACACTATACATTGAACTTCCCCTAGGCCAGCAAACCAGCCCAGTTGGTGGCGTCCTTCAAACTGGCCCATCTGAATCCTACAGGCCCAAATTGTTCTGTTGTCCTCTCTTGGTCCCGACTCAAAAAAAAAAAAAAAAAAGTGCCTCTTCGATCCTCGTCTCTCGTCGAAGGTCGAACTCGAGCACGCAGCCGGCAGGCGGCTGGAGAAGTGGAGAGAGACCGCCGGAGTAGAGAAGACAGCGGCCAGGGTACTCCGGGGAGCCGAGGGTGAGCGTGAGGGTAAACAGATACGAGAAGTGAGGTGAGTTCCATGAATCCTAGTATTCGTATTCCCAAATCCTTTGTTTCGACACCTTTAATTTTTTTTTTATTCTTTCTGGAAAGGAAACTGCGACCATCGCCCCCCTACCCCACCGCCGGCAATGGCGGCGAAGGTGCGGTTCGGCCTCCTGGTGGCGATGTTCCAGGCCATGTCGGGAGACAAGAGTTCGGCGAAGAAGCGCGGCCGCCTGCGCGCGTTCCTCGACCGCGCCTACGTGCCCGGCGGCGGTAGGGATGACTATTTCAGCGCGCTCCGTCTCGTGCTCCCGGCGCTCGACCGCGAGCGCGGCTCCTACGGCCTCAAGGAGGCGGCCCTCGCCTCCGTGCTTGTCGAAGCCCTTGGCATCGCCAAGGACTCTACCGACGCCGTTCGGCTCATCAACTGGCGCCGCGGCGGGGGTGGCCGCAACGCTGGCAACTTCGGGCTCGTGGCCGCTGAGGTATTGTATGCTGGTAGCTCTGCAATAGCAGTTACAGAATACAGAGTCCCCAACCTTACATTCTCTGTAATTGAGCCTTGCTATCTCACCCTTGTCAGACACCAATATGAACTTTGTTCAGCTGCTAATGTGAACCTGTGGGTATTAGTTCAGCTTAGTTTTAGGTTGGTTCAACGTAGTATGTGTATGAATTCGGCAAACAGCATAAGTTCTAGCCACTGAGTATTAGTTCAGTTGCTAATTTGAGTTGTGTCCAACATGTCCATATGTTCATGCTCAGAGAGTGGCGTTTCTTACCAGGCAATCTTTGTGTTTGGTGCGCACCATATGCCAATAATGTCCCCTGCTTAAAAATGCAGAATGGTTTCACATGACTGGATGGGTTTAATATGTAATTCAAAAGTCTGATTCAGTTCAAAACGATTATATCTAGGTTGCTTGATTAATGTGCCATGGTAGTTGTTGTGGGTTCGTCAGCTACTACTTTCCTAAATTATGTTTTGGTTGCCACCCAGGTCCTGCAACGGAGGCAAGGTTTAACTTCTGGTGGATTGACGATAAAGGAGGTTAACGATGCACTTGATCATCTAGCTGCAACAGAGAACAGGTAGCTAAGGCAGCTATTTGAATTTGTGTATGAGTATGACAGAACTGTCAGGAGTTCTTTTTCATTCTTGATAGATCTGAGAAGGCCTCAATACTTTCTAATCTGATCAAGAAAACCAATGCTGCTGAAATGAAGTGGCTTCTGATGATTATTCTTAAAGGTGTGATACCTGTGCCCATTTCTTATTTGGTGAGCTTTTATGCTTTTGCTGCATTTGCAGTATTTTTATTTGCTCTTGTTTTTTGGCATGCTTTGATGTAGATTTGAAATTGGGGATAAGTGAGAAGAGCATATTCGACGAATTTCATCCTGATGCCCAAGACTTGTTCAATGTCACCTGTGACTTGAAATTCGTCTGTGAGAAGCTCAATGATCGAAGCCAGAGGCATAAACGCCAGGTGGCAGCTCTGAGCTCTTTCTATTGAACTTTTGCTTCCCACAACTTGACTCTTCATGTGCAACACTGTAACACCTGAAAAATTTTATGTTGTCAAAAGCTTTTCTCATTCACTGTCTTTCGTGTTCATGTTTTCTTGGTTGTGCTGGGCATTTGCATTTATATAGACATGTACCACTCATAGAAAGCAGTGGTTTCATAACATATTCTGATGGCCACTGTTATAGAGCGTCTCTACAGTTTTGAGGACCCTAAGGCGAACACAACACTGTAGGCCCTGTAGGTTTAGCATTTTTTTCTTTGTAACATGATGAAGTATATACAAGTCGAATATATGGAATCATGCCCCCCACCCCCTCTGTCATGGCCCCCAGGCCCAGAGTCGACCCTTCTATGTTATTATTCTCTTAAGTCTCTATTGCAGTTGTGGTACTCATAGATATGATTTATTTATTTGTCTTGGGGATCCATGTTTATACCTTTATGCTGTTTGACCAGGATATAGAAATTGGGAAGGCTGTCAGGCCTCAGCTAGCTATGAGAGTCCGTGATGCTTCAGCTGCTTGGAAGAAGGTACCTGCCCCCACCCACCATTTCCTGCTGAAGATATAGTCATTGCTAAGTGAATGGCTGCTTTACACTTTTTCTACATTGCTTGAATTTGCTTGGTCATCGTACCCCTCCCTTTTCCCAGCTTCATGGAAAACAAGTGGTTGCTGAGTGCAAATTCGATGGTGACCGTATTCAAATCCACAAAAACGGGGAAGAGATCCATTTCTTCTCTAGGTAACTGAATTGGTTGCTACTCCATATTTACTTCTTGCATACTGTTCTTGAACTACTGGTTTCTTTTTTGTTTCTCGATTCTTTTTATTTGCAAGTATTGTTCACAGTTCAGATAGCTTCTGCTTGCTTCACTAACTTTATATGTGTATATCAGGAGCTTTCTTGATCACTCTGAATACTTACCTGGGATGTCAAAGATTATTAAAGAAAATATCCTGGTTGACAGGTAACTTTCTTTTGTTTTTCTTCCAAAAAATCACAAAGAGTGAGTGTACTTCTAGTGCCAATTTACTTGCAGATAGCAACATTTAGCAGTATCCTAGCATTATTGTTTTCCTGTGAACAACTATAACTTATGCCTTATTAAGACCTAATATTTGGTTCAGACTTTTCATGGAAGAATATCTATCACACCACTATCTTTTGTGTCAAAGCCAAAAACATGAACGGAAGGAATGTATTTTGTATTTACTCCAATATTAAGGATTAGGTGTGATCTCCCCTATGGCTGTAGTTAGCTTAGTTCTAGATGAGCTTGAGGTATTTAACTTGTTATGAGCTTATAAGAGTAATCATGTATCCCTGCCCCCTCCCCCCCCCCCCACATTGCAGTCTGGCGTCTTAGACAATATAAGCTTCCTTTTGGATATCTGTTGGTCCTTTTTGTAGTCCTTTCACTGTGCAAGCTTCCTTGGAACTCACTCTAGTTCTGATGCTAATTGATATTAATAACGCAGATGTATATTGGATGGAGAAATGCTTGTCTGGGACACTGTACTTAACCGTTTTGCTGAATTTGGTTCAAACCAAGAAATAGGTTTTTGGATATTCCATTGAAAATCAGAAAGTTTTACTTCTCCGGGATGTATTTATAGTGGATTAATATTTATTCTTTTCTGCAGCTAAGGCTGCAAGGGAGGGATTGGAGACTGATCGACAGGTTGTTTTCACAAAACCTGTTTTTTTTTTTTTTTTTTCTGTGTTTCGGAGTGATCCTCCTACAAAATGTCCTATCTAACTTAATTTACTCTGTGCTTGCAGTTGTGCTGTATCCTTCATTTCTTTACTACTTGCATTCTTACTTTTTGTCTTGATATTCTTAGCTATTTCTTTTTTTAAGGAAGACTCCTAGCTGCATTTTTTTTGAATTTCCATTTTCTGTTTGTTTCATTCTCTGGATGTTCTGGAACTGTTTCCTAGTATATGTAGGCCTAGTTTAATGTTTCCTTTCATATGGTTTTCCATTTTCTTGTTTGTCATGTTTTTCTTGACACTAGCGATGCATAGATGTTGCTTTTGACATCCTTTATGCTGGAGACACCAGTGTTATCCACCAAAGTTTGACGGAGCGGCATCAAATTCTGCAGAAGGTTGTGAAACCTTTAAAGGGCCGTCTTGAGATTTTGATCCCAACAGGTGGTTTAAATGTTCGTCGCCCTTCAGGTAGCTGATGACAATTTTACAATTGTATTCTTATTTCCTCATGGATACATTTGATTTCACCCACTTCCAAAATAGATGACATTGTACAATGGATTCCAGTAACTTGATCTAGTATGCTGATAAGACTTCTTTTGCTGCATTTTTAATTTTGATCAGAAGAGTCACATGTGATGTTCTATTATGTATCTGTTGTATACCCATTACTATGCAATATTAAACTTATTTGCAATCTGCAGATGAACCGTGCTGGTCGATTATTGCACATAATCTTGAAGATGTTGATAAGTTCTTCAAAGAGACTATCGAGAACAGGTTTATTTGTGCCTTCTTAGATAATTGGCTTAGCAACTTTTTACATTAAAAAATCATTTAGTTTCATTCTTATGATTCTTCAATTCATTAATTGTGGTTAGAGATGAGGGCATTATACTGAAGGACCTTGATTCCAAATGGGAACCTGGTGATCGAAATGGAAAGTGGCTTAAGCTAAAGCCTGATTATATACATGCGGGTGCAGATCTGGATGTTATTATTATAGGTAAGCCATATGTGAAGAACAATTGATAAACTTTTTCAAACTATTGATTGAATGTATGTTGACCCCTTTGTTGTTAGGGGGATACTATGGATCTGGAAGTCGAGGAGGAGAGGTGCACTAGACATTCTTATTTTTGAAATATATATTTTTATATATACACTTGGCTTACTATTTTAGTTTCAACATTAGGGTTAGCTGGGTGTGAATATTATAATGTCTTGCTAGTGCAGTACAGTTCCTATATAATCAAAGGACACAGAGAAATGCATTTTTATTTAATGTAAAAAACTTGCTCTTAGCTTTATTCTTTTCAAGCTATTAAAAAGTAAAAAAACTGCTGATCATTGTTCTTAACTGATTTATAGGTTGCACAGTTTTTAGTTGGCCTTGCAGTCCCTTCAGATGATAATAGTTATCCCAAAAGGTAAGCAGAGTTTCTCCACCCACTGTATATTTTGTAGAGGTAATTGTAGATAAAGATCATAGTGTAACACAAAATGTGGTAATCCTGAAAACTGAACCATGGGAAGAAGATGCTCCCTGGCTTTGCATTAAATATCCTGGGTTCCAGCCCTGTTGGGCATCCTCACAAGTCTCAGCTTGAGGCTCTACCAATTGAGCTATTGCTTGGCTCTTAGATGTGGTTGCCTAATAATCAAATAATGTTGCAATAGGAAGGTTTTGTACTTTGGTGAAGATTGCTGATAAGTGTGCATGAATACCTTTTGTGTCTTTCAGTATTATATATTCTAGTACTACTTATATGCATTTCATACCTATGCTTGGCAAAAACATAGAAAACACATGTTCGTTTTATTTATTGATGTGATGTTTCTTGTTATCATACATGTGTAATGAGGTTTTATATGGTAAGAATTTTGTTTTGTCAATCCGTGATGTTTCCTTTTTCCCACAACGGACGAGCCCAAATTTCATTACCAAAGCAATGAGACAACCATCTACTCTGTGATGTTTCTTACTTGTTTTCTGTCCTTGTATACTCTTTTCAAGGTTTGTTTCATTTTGCCGTGTTGGTACTGGCCTCTCTGATGAAGAGCGTGATGCTCTTGTCACCAAACTGAAGCCTTATTTCAGGTATTCAGCTTTGATTCTTATGTTTCATATTTATTGGTTTAGTATTTTGTGTAACTATGTTTCTTTGAAGATTAACAACATATTTATTACACTTGAAGGCACTGAAGTGCCTTCTCAATCTATCATATTGTGCTAATTTTTGAAACAGGAAAAATGAGTACCCCAAAAAACCACCAAAATTTTATGAAGTTACAAATAACTCAAAGGAGAGGCCAGATGTTTGGATCGAGAGCCCTGATAAGTAAGCTTTTTTTTTATTCTTTGACCGAGTCAACCATTTTTATATACAGTAATAAGCACATAATGTGCTAAATCACTAATTACATTTTCAGGTCAGTCATAATATCTGTAACAAGTGACATTCGTACAATCAAGTCTGAGGTATTTGATTTAAAGAATCAAACACTTTTATGTCCTGCAGTTCAGTTTTTAAAAGCATTATATTTGGGATCGATTTCTCTTGTGCAATCAGGTGGTGTATTTTCTCATCTAAATAACTTTTAACTTCTTCTATCAACCTTTTGCAGGTATTTGCTGCTCCGTACTGTCTGAGGTTCCCCCGTATTCAGAGAGTGAGATATGACAAGCCATGGCATGAGTGCCTTGATGTGCAGGGTAATTTGTTTTGCTTATACTTAAGATTTTGTGTTTGTAACCTTAGTTTTAGTAACTTACAATAAGCTACATCCCTCCTGATGACTTAATCTAGATTATATCTCAAGGATGAATTCTCTGTAACATGCTGATCATTGCAGCATTTGTGGACATTGTGCATTCAAGTAATGGTACAACACAAAGGGTGGCAGATGATAACAACCTGAAGAATGATGACACAAAACGCTCGAGAACAAACAAAAAAGTTGAGAAGAAGAAGTGTGTCTCAATCATTCCTTCACATCTCATGAAGACTGATGTATCAGGTCTCAAGGGAGAAACCCTGATATTTGCCAACATGATTTTCTGTATCCTTTCCTGCATTATTCTTTGCTAGCTACACTTATTTTTACAAGACAAAGGCCTGAAAATTGTGTAAAGTAGGAGATTATTCCTTATCTTACTTAGATTTTGTCAATATTCCATCTTCATATAATCTCGAATATTTTCATAAACTGGTTGTGGAAAATGGGGGATCTTTCTCCATGAATATGAATGACTCTGTTACACACTGCATAGCTGCGGAGAAGAAAGGTATTTACGTTTGTTTTAAGAGTTCCTTTTTCTTTGATAATGGGATATTTGAATTCGTATAGTTTAAAGTCTATTTGCATGTCAACTTTCAGGTATCAAATATCAAGCTGCTTTACGGCAGGGAAGGATCATTCACTATGAGTGGATATTAGACTGTTGCAAGGAAAAACAACTTCTTCATTTGCAACCTAGGTTTGACCCTTTGACTTAACCCACATTTACCTCATAACTTATTTAGCAAAAATTCTAATGCAATTATCATTGTACAGGTATATACTATTTCTTGCTGATTTTGCCAGGCACAAATTTCCTGAAGAGATTGATTCATATGCTGACTATTACTACTGGGACATTGAAATTGCTGACCTCAAGCAGGTGCAGTATTTGGTCCTTTCTGCAGTATATCCTTTTATCACTTAAATAATACATTAATACTTTATTGCATAGGACAATCTATAGTAATTCAAAATTGAAGATGTACCACTATGAGACCTGAATTATTGCATAGGACAATATATCAGTAATTCAAAATTGAAGATGTACCACTATGGGACCTGAATTATTGCATAGGACAATATATCAGTAATTCAAAATTGAAGATGTACCACTATGGGACCTGAATTAGTGTAACTAAGTAACCATGCAAGCAGCCAGTCAGTAGAAGCTGCATATGATACAACATTAAACCCTAATTATTAATTGTAGTTTATATAAGCTAGATTATATTTTATGAGAGGTCTTGCCGATGCCAAAGGTTTGGCACAATTGACCATTTTAGGGGCTTATAGCTTTTGTGTGTGATATGGTTGGCTGAATTATTTTTAGAATGTGTCACGTATGTAATTAAGTTCGAACTGATGGGGTTCATGTGTTATTTCTTCTTCATGTAATGATTCACAGCTCTCCAATGTATTCGAGAGAAAAAAAATATTTTGCGAATAACCTCTCACAGAACTATTGAAATGTTGCATGTATATTCTAGATAGAGGGGACAAAAATCAAGTGTGGGGGGCATCCCTCACTAGGGGTGCGATTTTGCTGCCCATAAGGGTCTCCAATTCTCTCTAGTTTCAGTGTTTGTACTACTTTTCTAAAAACATGGTCACATTTTGGAAAACTGCTAATAATTGAACTAAAGAGGTCATGGAGACCCTTAGGGGCACCCATTTGCACCCCTATCCCTCAAGCATACATAAACTATATACAAGTAAAGGATGGATTTCACCTCTTCTAATCTTCTCTTCCTCAATGCGATCCATCCAAAACTGGTCAATGTTGGGTTTGCGTGGTAGCACTCTACGATGGGCTGTTATACAATACTTTTCCACAGCCTTCTGTTATTTGCAACTTTTCCCTGGCACCATAAGTTCGTTATTATTTTGTCACAGTGGATTTTTGTACTTAGAAGCATATGTTTTATAGAATGGCGATGCTAGAGATGTTGCTGCTGATTGTACTCGAAATTTTGACCTCTTTTTTGGGCATTCTACAAGGACAGATTCACAATGAACCATTTTAATATTTCCTTGTAAATTTTTCATGCACCAGATTTTCAGTAACATCGACAAAGTTGCTGGTGATTCAAACATGGTTAATCAATACAAAAAGAAGCATTGCATAGATGAGAGATTCTGTTTCTTCCAGGGTTGCTGTGTCTACTTGCATAATGCACCCTTAGTGTAAGCTTCATTTACTGTCAAGTCATGCCATCTTTCACATGATACCTTCATTTACTTTCAAGTCATGTCATCTTTCACATGATACATCTTCTCATTTGTTTTTTTTTTTTTTTTTTTTTTTGGCCTGGAGGAATGCGGACTACAATGTAATATCTGATCTTGCTCTGAAGAGGTTGAAGCAGGATCTAACAATGCATGGTGGTCAAGTCTGCAGCAGCATTGCTCCAGCTACTCATTTGGTTGTAGTTTCGGTTTTACAAGCCTATAACTTTGATAACCTGTACAAGAGGTACTGATTTATTGCTTTAGATTTGCTTTGTGACTTGTGTGAGAGAAGGGCAATTCGAAACATTTATGGTAATCCATTGATTGTTTGTGCAGCTTCCCTCCTGCTGAAAAAGGCGTTATCTACATGACAGACGATTACATGTTGTCAGTAATAAGTGGTTAGAAGATTCAGTGGAGAAACAAATGAAGGTCTCTGAAACTGCTTACAGCCTTAAACCAGATACACTAGAAGAACTAGAAATTGAAAGGAGGTAACTGGTGATTGCCCACATAATGGCACTTTTAGTATTAAAAAATTTAAATTTGGTTGTTGTGAACCTTCTGTCTGTTTCTAATTTGTTTCAGTGAGGACAATGTTCAGCCTCCGGATCACAAGCTTGAGGAACACAAGGAGGTTGAAAGGTCTCATGCCAAAAATGTACCAAGGAAAAGGAGCAGGGCAACCAGTAGTTCAGGAACTGCAAGGGCTGCTCCTAGACCAGTCCGGCGAATAAGGCCCAGAAGAGGAATCCAGAAAGCAAAAATAAGTGATGATGTTGAATCTGAGGAAAGTGCCCCCAGTGAATGTCAAGATGATCAAAATTTGGACACAGATGATACTTCTAAGGTTGAACAAGGTATTGCCAACAAAAAGAAAGGTCTCCCTCCACATGCTTCTAAACCAGCCCTAAGAACAAGGGCTACAAGAGGAAATGAGCATACAAAGATAGATGATGGCGGATCTGAAGAAAGTGGGCCTTGTGAAACAGGTCAAGATGATCAGAAGTTGGACACAGATTACATCTCTAAGATGGAAGTAGATAACAGCGATAGAGACTGTGGACCACCGCCAGGTGCTCAGCTTTTCGCATTGGGGGAGCAAGAGGCAAAAGGTGTCAAATTGAACACTGTGGAGGAGAAACCAGACAGTCCATTCCAAAGAACAACTGCTGCTGAAGCGATGAGTAGTGCGCCTGGTGAGAAGATAGAACAATTGGCTGATCCTTTGCATGCCATGCTTCTGGATATGCTACCACTCCTGGGCAAGAAAGGGACAGAAGAAGCAAGTAGGGTACCCTTGGCGAAAGTTGAGAAGGATCCACCTGTGGCAGGAAGTTCCACATCCAATTCTGAGATTCTGGTGCCAGATGCTGGAACATCCCTGGTTCCAGCCCCAGACCCGAATGCAGCTCCTCCACCAAAGAAGAAAAAAGTGAGTTACAAAGATATCGCTGGTGAATTTCTGAAAGATTGGTGAGAGAGCTTGGTCAGTGGGGATACCCTGTTGTTCTATGTTTTACCCCCCGTAGTCGCTAACTTGTAAATAGTACAACGCCATGTAAGTAACCATGTTTGTAGGGTCACCTTGGCTGTTTTCGTCGTGCTCTCTGAAGTTCACTTGTTTTTCCCGTTGAGAATTGACTGTTAAGCATCCTAGCAACACTGATGGTGACTTGGCCCAATATGCATGCGGAACACAAGGAATTTACACGCATTTTGCAGAGGGGGGAAATATTGCATCGAGGTGGCAGTTGGAAGCCTGTGATCTTCTCTGCAATTGGCTTTAGATCTTGCAGGCAATGTTGTCGCTCTTTTTTTTTAACCTAATGTTGTCTCTCTTTTGCTGTATACGAGAATGTGATCAGAGTTTTTGTGTCAAAAAGAAGAATGTGATCAGAGCCAAATCTGAGAAAGAGGAACCTCTCGGTTTGGCGGCCCTGGCGTCGTTGCACGGCTGATGGATGTGCCGTTCTGGGGGGCTTGCATTGCGGTTCCTCCCGTACGTGCGATGCGGGGTCGCGGTACCGGTACGTGTGCGGTTGGCGCGGGAAGCCTGTCGTGTGGTCGTGCCGTGCCGGACGGGGTCGGTTCACCACCAAACCGGCGTGTGGTGTGGTCTGCGACGGAATGATCGTACATATGATGGTGCCGGTTGGTGGTTAGGGAGAAGGCGACAAGCTGAGCAGAGCAGGTGGACGGCGGAGGAACATCAACGTGGCGTGTTGAATAGACTGGCCAGCTAGACTAGACTAAACGAAAAGGAGCAAACAATGTGTTTAGTTCCTAAATTTTTTTTAAAATTCCTCATCACATTGAATATTTAGACACATGTATGAAATACTAAATATAAATAAAAAAATTAATTATACAGTTTAATTGGAAATCACGAGAGAATCTTTTAAGTCTAATTAGGCCATAGTAATAATTCTTAAATAATAACGAAAGTCTGCTATAGTAGAAAAACTCAAAAAAAAATTTTGGAAACTAAACACACCAAAAACAATAATGGAGATTTGTCACCGAATCACTGTTCTTTCAAGATTGTCGGACCATTCACTGCCGATCAGGTGTTGCTCGCTCGACTGTGCAAGTCGTTGGATTGGATATTTGGACCACCGCAGAGTCTGCAAAGGTAGGAGGAGTACCGTTCAACAACGTACCGAGCAGGCTACCGGTACATGGGCGCCGCGCGCCCGTGCCCGTGCCCGCTCGCTGCGGCCAGCCGCGACAACATGCGGCAACTCGCGTGGCGGCGTGGACAAAGAAATTCGGCCGACGCGCACCATATGGCACAAGCAGAATGGGTGGGCCGGTTGGGTGTGGCAGCACTCTGTAGTCTGTAGTACTCCCTCCGTCAAAAAGTGTGTGATTTTTATAAATAATAAATATTATTGCATAATTTATTGATCTTTGAATCTTTTTTTTTTAACAAAATTATTCGGAGATATAAATGTTTGCGTATTTTCTATAAATCTCTCGCTAAAATCGAAAACGACAATTATTCCGGGACGGAGTAGTAGTGTGCACTGTTGCTTTTGCTTTTTTTTTTTTTTTCTCTCTCTGACTGTTGACCTGAGGGCTGAGGCCGAACTGGACCCGAGGCCGGCCCGTCCAACCGCAAACCCCCACGGCGATGTGTTCCATCCAAGCTCGTCGCACCTGAGACCTGACCCGTCTTACCACATGGCCTCCAGTCCCCGCTCCATAAGAGTAGAACCGTAGAGGATAAAGGACAGACTAGATGGATCACTTGTATTTCAGCGCTGTAAAAGCATGATGTTAGTACATGTGTAAATCTATTTTTTTCGAAAAGAACAGGACCTGCAAACAAAGAAAGAGGAAGCTAGATTTAAACGAACGAATCAACTGGTGACTCAGGTGGGAGATTCATTAGGTTTTCATTTGCATTTAATCATAATTCATAAGCGCTTTTGATTGTTTGTAAAAAGAGAAGAAATGAGTTTTATGGAATGAAACTCTCTTGCACAATTCTCTTATGCAATTACCACTTTCTACGAGTCGTGAAACTACGTGTATAGAATTATAAAATTATACTTTTCATTGAGAGTGTATCATCCTCATACATGTTCTAGTGTGTTTTATACAATATATGATAGTCTTGCGTCATAATGAAAATAGCTTCTCTTTCACACAAGATTTTTACATGAGAAGTGAATAAATAGATACATTTATGCTCTGCATATTGCATGCGAAACGTTTCGGCCATAGCTTTATAGCTATAATTTGTTGTTCTATAAGCGATTGTGGTGTCAAAGATGACAAATTTAGTGCATTCCTAGAACCAAGCAACGCCACTATCAAGGTGTTACCAGGGGCAACGACAAAATATTTTGCACTTCTATGGAGCTAAACAAGTAAAATACTTCTAATCACCTAGTGGGAGTATTTGGGCCTCTTGAGGTACTATGACATTTTTCTTATTATAAACTGAAAAACCACTCTGGTCCCTGCACTGTTTTATATATTTTTCAAAAAAGAAGAATTAATTATTACTAGTATACTGCTGCTAACAAGGTTCAACCGGATATTTACCGGTAGGCCCTCCTGCCGATGACCGCGGCCGAAACAGAAGCACACAAACACATTCGACGCGGGGACGCCCGAGCGCACGCGCGAATCGCCGCGGACCTCGCCGGGGGCGGCGTCGACGAGCTCGGATCCCGGCGATCTAGTCGCCGGAGGCGGTGCCGATGGCTCGGCGGTCGTCTTCCTCGTCGTCGGGGGCCTGGCGGTACCTGAACCCGGCGTACTACCTCAAGCGGCCCAAGCGCCTCGCGCTCCTCTTCTTCGTCTTCGTCGCGGCCACTTTCGCCTTCTGGGACCGCCAGTCGCTCGTCAGCGAGTACGAGGTGCGCCCCTCTCGCCCCGCGGGAGCTCCCCTGATCCGGGTTGGGGAGTTTAGTGACCGGGATCTGATTACTTCATGTCGCGCCTTAGCTTTGCATTTTGATTTGTCGCCTGGCTGATTTGTAGCTGGATCTGGCTTGTCGAGAACATGTGGTTATCCGTGGATCTTACTGCATCAGTTTACGGAGTAGAAATGGTTGGGGTAGTCTATTGTATTTGTGTAGTGGGAGATTATTATGTTCAGGATTTAACTGCTTATTTAAATTTTTGATTCGGATATTGTAAGATGTGACTCAGTCGCTCTGCAAACAGATATGCGAATTAATTAATGGTGAAATAATATACTGGAGAACACTAAAATTCAATATTTATTTAACTGTAATAAGTTCGTTAGCTTCGGCTTTGACTGTAATTTGGCGATGAGGTTCAGGTCTCCTCTGATTAGCAGCAAAGTATGGATGTATTGAAAATTTTGATCATCTTCAGTGTCTCCCAAGTTGTATGGTGAAGATGGAGAGTGTGAACCATTTCCTTGCATGTTATGACTTATGGAATTATAAAGGATATAGAGAACTGTAGATTCTGAGTTTGAGTCACTGGGTCACTGCCATTGTGACATTATTATATCTAATTACCTACATACCTTCCTTGTTTTTCTAGTCTTGATTTATGAGATGCATTCATCTTTATTAGTTATGGAACTTTGATGGTTGGAGTATGGGCCTGATTTGCTTATTCGTTGTTTCGTTCTGATTGGGAAATGGTGATATGTACACACACAGACCCCTTTGCTTCCTTTATATCAAAGTAGTCCTTAGTTTATCTTGAATCTGATGTGTTTACTTGGAGTTGTCCTGCATGTTTCTGATATTAAGCTTCTTCTTTCCCTATTTTCAGTCTGAGATTTCTCGATTAGAAGAAGATATAAATCGGTTGCATGAGCAGGTAAATACAATCAAACTTTTCTTTGAAGTGCCATGCTGGCTTAGTAATCCCTTTATTCCAGAATCTGTTTCCCTTGAAAAAAACTATTCATGGTTCTGATGTCTTTTCAACAGCTAAGGCAAGCTGGAGTTCATCTGGATGAAAATCCAGTAGTAAGCAACAAGAATTCCAGAAAAGATGTTGTAGAAATTGATCCTGTCAATAATGGAAGGCGGGGAAAAAGTTAAAGAGGCAATGCTCCATGCTTGGAATTCTTATGTGAAGTATGCCTGGGGAATGGATGAGCTTCAGGTTTGTTTAGTCGGTAGTATTTCTGATCTGCAATTGGTTTCACATTTCCTAACTGATTCTAGATTTAAAATGCCTTCTGCCTTTTTTTGCTTTGCTCGCTTCGATTCCCAGCCACAATCGAAGAATGGTATCAATAGCTTTGGTGGTCTTGGAGCAACCCTCGTTGATTCACTTGATACACTGTATATAATGGGCCTGAAAGATGAATTTCAGAAAGCTAGAGAGTGAGTTTTATTTTATTTTTTATCATGTAGACCTTTATTCCCTTGTTCTTTCCTTTGGCTAGAAAAATTGGATTAGCAGTCTACTTGTCGCAATATTCAGTTCAATAGAATAGACCCAGTGCTCCCTGTATTTTTATCCTGATTGGAGCACTTACATGCAGAATCCATTATTGTCTCCTTGGCACCTTATTATAGAGGGGTATACAATATCTTATTTACTTCACATTTCTTCATTATTCTATCATTTTCGCCTGTTCCATATGATAAATGACATTTATTTTGTATGCTTCTATGTTGCTATTTTTGCATGGTAATACTCATTGGAATTGTTTGAGCTCTTTATTCTGATTTTATGCTGTACATCCAATCTGACTCATGCCTATGTCATATAACAGCTGGGTGGCGGAGTCGTTAGACTTTGACAAGGATTATGATGCGAGTGTTTTTGAAACGACCATAAGGTTGCATTATAAGGTTTACCTTTATTATAGTATTTATTTATCTCCTCGTCTTAGTTTGTTCCTTGCCAATATTTGGCTGCAACGGCCAATGCTATTTTGATACACCATCATTATGATCCCTATAGGAAACATAATTGCAGCTAGGTTTTCTAATTTTTATTTTATTTTTTTTGTTTATGTTCAGGGTTGTTGGAGGTCTGCTTAGTGCGTACGATCTCTCTGGCGATAAAATATTTCTTGATAAGGCTAAAGATATTGCAGATCGACTATTACCTGCTTGGGATACAACATCTGGCATCCCCTATAATAGAATAAACCTAGCTCATGGACGAGCCCATAATCCTGGATGGACCAATGTGAGTCACTGGTATTCTAAATGTCCACTGAGTAACACTTGTATTTCAAATCCCTTCTTAAACATACTGTATGTCCTGATAGTAACTTTATTCAAATCGCCCCATGCTGTTTTGTCTTTCAAACATTCATCATTCAGTTTGTAATTTGAGGCTTTGATTTCCATCTCATCACACTGAACTAATAGCTGTACTACTTATGATTGCTAACTGTCCTTAAAACATTTTCCAGCTGATTTTTTTTTCTTTCTAATTCGGAAAATAAAGAATAAATTCCATGTGTTTTGTTCCTTCTGCAGGGTGATAGTATCCTTGCAGATTCTGGTACGGAGCAACTTGAATTCATAGCTCTGTCACAGAGGACTGGGGATCCCAAATACCAGCAGAAGGTGCTACTACTTTTCACTCATATTTTGAGATGTCCCTCCTGTTCTATGCTATTAGATGAGCAAATTTAGTGGGAAACCTCAAACCTCTATGTGAAACATAGGTTTCATTCTTGTAATATAGCCTTCCTTTCCTCCATACTTGTTTTTGAGGGTGAGAGAGCTGGATGTTTTTGTGTTGAATGATGAATCTCATTTGATCCAATCAACTTTGGTGATGCTTACATGTTTTAATCACTTATGTATATCAAATCATTATTGAAGGATTAATTTTCTAAATGAGCTGAAACATGCATAGTTATTTTATTCTGGAAAACCCTGAAGAATGTAGCTCTGCTCATTCTGATAGTGTTTACATGAAACATGTGGATCTTGATCCAAATGCATGGAATTTTGAAACTAGGTTACAGTTGGTAAAATGTCTTGTCAATGCCTGGAATATGCGTTAGGCTACTAGTTTTGTAGCTACTAGTTTTGCAAGTAAAATGCCCAAATCCTGTCTTGATATCTTTCTTGGTTCAGTTTTTCTTAACGTTGAGGTCTTATTTGAGTTGATACAATATAATTTTAGGCGGAGAACGTCATCACACAGCTTCAGAAGATATATCCCAGTGATGGCTTGCTTCCTATTTACATAAATCCTCATTCTGGGACAGCATCGTACTCAACTATCACATTTGGTGCTATGGGAGATAGGTAATGTCATTGTCTTCTGACCAGATATTTACTTCCTGTCATTTCAGCACTTAGCTCTGGTAGATTTGTGCTCTCCTATTGGATCATCACTAAATTTTGTGCTGTGGACCTTATTTGCTATTCTCTAAAGAAAATTTGAAAAATAAAACTAACTGTCATTTTCTGTTCAGCTTCTATGAATATTTGCTCAAGGTTTGGATCCAGGGGAATAAAACTGAGCATGTAAAACATTACAGGTTTGTGACTATTGTCACCTTGTTTTCACAATGTTAAGTAGCCATTGCAATTTATTCAATTCAAAACATTGACACAATTCCATTCATGTTTTTCAATTCAGACAAATGTGGGAGACGTCAATGGAAGGTCTATTAAGTTTAACCAAGAAAACTACACCATCTAATTACTACTACATTTGTGAAAAGAATGGTGGCTCATTGTCTGACAAGGTAATGTATCCCCATTCAGTTGATTATTCAGTGTTGTTGGCAGGCTGCTTGCTGAAGCTTATTCCCCATTCTTGTCTAATGTTCTGACAAGTTCTGCCTGTGACTAACACAGATGGATGAACTTGCTTGCTTTGCTCCTGGTATGCTGGCATTAGGAGCCTCTGGTTATGGGCCAGAAAAATCTGAGGAAATTATGAATCTTGCAAAAGAGGTAAATCCTCGTGGTAATCCTCCTTTCTATCAAAGATTTCAAGTCTTTGCTTGACACTTGAGATGAATATGACCTCTCTTTTTTTTTTCCTTTCCTTTCATGTCATAGCTTGCTAGGACCTGCTATAATTTCTACCAAACCACTCCCACGAAGTTGGCTGGAGAAAATTACTTTTTCCATACTGGACAGGTAGTATGGCAACCCTTTATTTTTGCTCCTTCAATAATAAAATCTTGTACCAAACCATCAAATCTGAATGTTATTTTCCTACTGACCATAGGACATGAGTGTGGGCACATCGTGGAACATATTGAGACCGGAGACTGTCGAATCACTTATGTACCTGTGGCGCTTGACGGGGAATAAAACATACCAAGATTGGGGGTGGGACATATTCCAGGCATTTGAGAAGAACTCCCGCATAGAATCTGGATATGTGGGGCTGAGAGATGTATGTTTTCATTCCATTGTTGAATTTCTGCTGAATAACATTTGTTTGACACAGCTATTATTGGAACATTTGTCTTCAGGTGAACACTGGTGAAAAAGACAACATGATGCAGAGCTTCTTCCTGGCAGAGACGCTCAAGTACCTCTACCTACTTTTCTCCCCTCCATCAGTCATATCCTTTGATGAGTGGGTTTTCAATACTGAAGCTCACCCATTGAGAATTGTTCCAATAAATGATAACAAAGCCATTGGAACACCAGTCCGACCATTTGGGAGAAAACAGGGAAAGCCTGAGTAATCTTGGATATAGAGCAGTGGATTTTTGAATCCGCCGTCTGATTCTGACCTCCCTGATGAAGATGTGTTCTGACACGAGGGAACTTTCTGCCTGAAGCAGTAAGGGTTAGAAATCACGGCAATAGATTGTTTAGAGCAAAAATCAGAGGTAGAGCATGATGCCTATATGCGGGGCAGTGACCTCCGTGGGTATGATCATATAGGAGGTCAAGAGCCCCATAGAAGCTTTTATCGTTGGACTTGCTTACGCACCCTTGAGGTGCGTTGTTGATGTGTAGCATACATCTAACTCACTGTCCATATGTTGTTGCTTTCCTGGGGCCTCTGCGGAGCTGTATTGTCATTATTGCCCCCTAGTTGTTACTTTTTTCAAATATGATTATATAAAGTTGTTTGTGTTTTTCCTTCAGTAAGTACTTCGTTCTCCTCTGGAGTCCTTGCTACTTCCACTCGCTGATACTTGACGAGCTATGAACATGCCAATTGTGTAAACGCTGCTGTCTGTTCTGGTCTCTTGGAGGCCGAGTTTTGTGAACGTTCATTTGTCAGTTGGGGTGTTGGGGATTGGTATATACTGTTACAAAAAGGGTACGAGCATCCTACGGTCGTGCTTGGTGAAAGGATGAGTAATGTGTAGCTACACTCGGGAATAGAAAAAATACACACTTTTTTTATATAATAAAGTCTAATTGTCTCCTAGAACTAAATGACAGTCCGATTTATCTTGCTTAGGGCTCATGTGGCGTCGTATCTGTCAAAACCCACTTTTATAAATTAGTCTATAATATCTTTTTTGATTGAGATTAAAATTAGTCTATCTATATAGTAAATTCGGACGGTTTCAAAACGTTAGGAGATTTTTTTTTTTTTGTGGGGGGGATAGCTATTTCCATTACTCAACAACGGCTGAATCATCAGCAAGTACACACTGGATACAAGCTGGAATGGAGTCCATGTTTGGATCTTCATCCTGAGCACAAGCACTACCTAGGCTTGCCAGTTCATAAGCAACCCTATTACAAGATCGTGGACAATATTTAACAGACCAGGATATGAAATTATCATCTAGCAAGCTATGGAACTCCTGGACGAGGTGTGTTATTGCACTGAAATCATAAGCTTCAGAATACACCGCATTCACCACTTCAGCAGCATCCGTCTCCACGACAATGTGACCCACACCGGCATCTATTGCAGCTTGGACGCCATGAATGCACGCAATAAGTTCTCCATGCAACGGACTCATCAGGGTCTCCACTCTCCCGCGCCTTGCCATAACGAAGTCGCCATCCGAGTCACGCAAGACACATCCCCGACCACCGTTACGTGGTCGGTTGAAAAGCAAGCATCACAATTCACTTTCACGAAATTCTCGATTGGCTTCTCCCATCTCTGCACTCGTCCTCTTCTAGATGTTGGGACATCTTTATCTTCGCTCCTCCATTGAGCTAACTGCACTTGAATGTTGTGTACAAGCCAATCCGGCTTCCTTGCAGGCAAACCTTCTCTAATTCGATTTCTCTCAGACCAACAAATCCAGAGCACAAAGCAGCACTTCAGTCTCTCCTCCTCTCGCATAGCCATGATAGTTTCGATCACCTCTCTTGCAGATGATTTGGCCAGCAATAAGTCCCTCTCTCGATTCATGCCCATGTAACACCAAACCTTTTCCATCACCTTGCATTTGAAAAAAGATGTGCTCCATCTTCATCAAAACGCATTTGGTGAGATCACACACCTGGTGTCTATATTCATCCCTCTCCTTTTTTAAGTTCATTCTAAGAGGATGACTGTTATAATAAAATCTCCATAAGAAATGCTTCATTTTATTGCACACTTGGTCTCCCACATCTTCTTCCACAACCCATCCGAACACGGATCAACACTAGAAGATGTGGCTCCTCCGCTTCTACTGCTGATCAGTTGGTCATTTCTGAACACCTTGTAAGCGCTCTTTACAGAAAAAATACCTTTCTTATCAAAATGCCATGCAGCCTTGTTCTCTCTACCACCATGAACAGGGAGTGACAAGATCAATTTTGCATCCTCCTCCCAAAAGGTATCTTTCACAAGTTGTGTGTCCCAGCCTCCCGCCATTGGATTTATGAGTTCTGCTACATCACGAAGCAAGCTAGCACCTCTAGGCGTAACTGGTTTCCTTGTTGTATCCCTCGGAAGCCACGGGTCTGTCCAAATAATCAAATTTTCGCCGTCACCAACCCTCCATATTAGGCCTTTCTTCAGCAACTCTACTCCCCTGAGTATGCTTCTCCAGGAGTAAGAAATACCAGGTTGTGCTTGAGCCTCTAAACATGTGCGGCCAGGGTAATATTTGGCTTGAAGAACCCTGGAACAAAGAGAGTCTGGTTTTTGTAGAAGTCTCCAAGCCTGTTTACTCAGCATCGCAATATTAAAGGCATAGATATCTCTGAACCCGAGTCCCCCTTCCTTCTTGGGTTTGATCATGGTTTCCCAACTTAGCCAGTGAATTTTATGTTTCCCTTCCTCTTTGGTTCCACCAATACCGACAGATCATCGCGCTAATTTGCCCATACGAAGTCAATTTCTTCGATTACAGATATAGAACCCCAAAAAGGAGTATTGAAGCTAAAAAAACCCCTGGTTTTTCTTTCTGAAAAGACAATATTTCTTTCATCCTTTTGCATTAAAATAACAAATGGAAATCAAAATAATATGATTCAACCTCAGACCCTTTTAAATGTAGCAGATAACAGTGGAGCTCGAAATTGATGTGTATTCGAGTCATAGGAGCCGCTGGTAATCAGCGATATGCTCGTATCGGTGATGTTATTTTTTACCTTCAATACTTCTTTTTGGGGTTCTATATCTCTAATCGAAGAAATTGACTTCGTATGGGCATTTTACTGGCAGCTATAGAGATAGCTGCTCTAGCTACAGTTTCGGATACTCCGCTCATTTCATAAAGTATTCGACCTGAGACCAGTTTTCTAGTTGGGAGAGGCGAACGAACGAGGATCGGGACCTCAAAGAGGCCTTTCCGGATACATGGAGCATGGTCTTCTGGACCTTCAATGGGTGCAGGCCGAAGCCTCCCGGTACAGCAGGAAGTGAGTGGCTCCAGCGTTCTCCGGTCCTTTCGGCCCGCCGCCGCCTCTGGCCAGAAGAGGCCCAAGTCGGCAGGCCAGCCCGCAGAAATTTCTTCCCGAGCATGGCGGTTGTCTCCCGGCCCGGGCGCTCGAAACGAAACGAATCCATCGCCACCAGTGCAAGGAATTTCCAGCGCCATTGCACGTCCGAGTCCGGCGGCTTGTACGTACGTTCTACGCCACGCGCCGGCACTCACGAGTCACGATCCCTCCTGCCGCCGATCGATGGACGTCAAGGACTAGACAGGCCAAGCTAATACGTACGATTTCCCGGTAAATTAACAGCCATGCGATGCGCGTGGATTGCCTTCAAATCACCGAATTAGACACCGGATTGGATGTTTGCGACACAACAATGCTTGTGTTGTGAGGAATGAATGCAGCATCATGATTTATCCATGGTAGTAAGTAGTAACCAGACCTTGGTTGGGTTGGGGGTCGTTGGTAGGTTGGACGCTCATATAATTCCACAGTTCTTCTCGGTCGAGCCTAAGTCACGTTAGACGTTACGACAACAACCCGATGGACTTGCGCCGAGCAAATCTACGGTCCCTCTCCGTCCGTCGTCGCTGATTTCCCTCGTTCGGCAGCTTCTACTAGCCGGCTTTCGATCGATCGAAGTTGTCACGGGTCGAGAGAGGAAGGAGAAGGAAGATGCATGCCAGCTCACGATCTCCGTATCTTTTTTCCGTCCATGGTATGTCCCTCTGAATCAACCACGGCGAGATATCTTGTTTCCTTCGCGTTTTCATCTCCCGTCACATTCGGTAGGCAGGCGTGGTACAGAAGAAGTTGGCGAGTCGCTGTGCCTGTGCGTATGGCAGCAGCAGTATCATCGCTAGAAACTTAAGAAAGGATAGGAGAGTGCGAAAACAAGCAATGTTGCTAAGAGATCAGGTATCCGGCGAATGAAAACGGCGTGTGCTGTGCTTGTGGGATAATAGATTTGTGGTTACGATGCCATCAGGGTAGCTGGTGGGTTCGTTGTGTATATATTGCACGGCCTAACATACGCCACGGCTTTGTCCCTTCGATCATTTGTGCAGATATTAGCAATTAACTCTACTACGGTTTCTGTTCCTGGCTTCAATTCGTCCGTCGTCTCTCAAGTTAGGTGGCCGTGCGTACGTCTCGTGCGACTTCTGGGCGTCGAAAGGCATGATCAGCATCGTCATGAATGTCTGTCTGTGTCTAGTCGTCGTGCGTGTCTCATCAGTTAAACTGTTTGCTAGCAGCTTCAACGGTTCAATAATGGTCCTGTTTGATTCTCTGTGATGAGGGTCTATTGACTATTTAATAGCTCTAAATAAATCAAATACAGAGGCTACTGACTATTTATTAATAGCTCTAAATAAACTAAATACAGAGGCTACTAACTATTTAGTAGACAGAAAAAAAGTCTTTTGAAGGTGATTTTTAGGGCTACTAGACCAAAATTACAGCTTATATATCTTTCTTTTTAGCTATATTAATGGATAGTAGCCTCTAGTAGCTTTTTAAATCATGTTCAGTTGACTAGTGATACTACTAAATAGCTCCTCTAACAAAGTAGATCAATGTCCCGCAAGCTCTAGTTCGCCAACGCGCACGCGCGGGCGCAAAAGCAGTGACCTGGTCTCCTGGATGTTGGTAGCTTGCAAACGGCCATCCATGCACGCCCATCATCAGCAGCAAATCCACCCGGCCCGGCCGGACACATGCATGTACGTGTACGTGTACGTGGCGCCGCCTGGCCCGCCCGGGGGACCGGCCGTGAAGAACTGATGATGATGAAGGCTCAAGCAGGCTTATGTACGTGCGTAGATGAAGGATCGGAAACGAAACGAAACGGACAGGCCAGGCCCCGTCCCTCCTGACACGATGGCCCCGCCCCGGGCGGTCCCCTGCGCAACGGCAAGATCGATATGCGTGGGTTTGGTGCCCGACTGAGATCGACTGACTGCCCGTGCTCGCTGCAGCAGCATACGGCGCGGCGGTCCCCCTCGATCGAGCACTCCCCTCCCCGCTCGACTCGACGGCCGGGCCGATCCGATTCCCGATCCCGATCCCCATCCTCGTCGGCTTGCTCATGCCATGACGCCCGCCGCCCGGACGACGGTTTCCCGCGGTCGTCGGCATCAGCTAGCTCTAGCTGCGGCATCCTCACATGCATGCATCGCCACCCACAGCATGCATCTACCCTCTTTGTTTTCTTTAGCGACTGGCCGGCCCACCATTCCGGGCGTCCCTTCCGTAACTCATCAATCACCGTCCATCTAGCAGCTTCGTCGCTCACCTCGTCCATCCATCGGACACCTGGAAGCTATTAGTAGTACGTACTTTTATAGGGAAGATATACTTGGAGGTTCACTCCGTCCGGCATATGCTCGTCCGGCAAATTTTTTTGCGGAATGGCTTTGGTCATTAGGTTTGTCATTAATTACTGCTAAGTGGAATTATGTGACGACGGACGGTGCGGCTCCATGACATAAACTAAACAACGTTTTGAGCTTTGGATATGGGATCGGATGATTCTGCATCACTAGCACACCGCAAACCAAACACGCTAAATTAACCGCTCATTGCATTGCTTCTCAGAATAATTAACGGACCGGACGAAGGTGTGCGTATATATATTATAATATATATATATACAGTCTCGTCAGTTAATCGTCCAGCGAGACAGTACACAGCCGGCAGGAAGTACTGACGAGGTCCATAAATCATACTCCTACAAGTACTCATGACAGTCCCATGCGTTCACACGAATTAAGCTGCTAGAGCCACAATGGCCCAAAAAAAAAAAACCGTCGTGAGCGCAAGGCCTAATATATTGCACATGGATCGGAGCACTACTGATATTTATTATATACTATTATATATATATGCCACATATATATAAAAAAAAAATAACTGCACAAACTTTGGAAATTAAGCAAACACGGCCTATATGGTTTAATAACATACATACAGTTCCAAATGTTTAAATTTACGTATGGTTACTAGCTAGCAGGTAAAGTTAATAATCAAGTATGTACGCATCATCTACTTAAAGTGTGCTTATTATTCGTATTTTTACCTTATATAGGCCGTACAATAATTGCATCACACGTTGGTTATTAACATAAACCATAATGCACATGCAAAGATTCAAAATGCTAGAACGTTTCAAACTGCACAGTAGGATGACAAAAAAAAAATTCCTAGATGCCTAGGCTGGGGTGACGAATCCGTCGGCTAACTCTGCCGTCTGACCTCACAAGAGTTGTTAATTTAACATATCATTAAGAAAACTTTGTCAGATCAAGAGTTTTCAGAGGGACAAAAATTGGACATGCACATCATCCATTTGCTTACACGTTAATGCATATAAGACTATACGTGGAAAATTGAGTAGCTTGTAGAAGAATCAAATAGTAACGACCTTAATTAATTTGGTCTATTATCAGGAAATACAAGTTGCAGAGAATAAAATATTGATGTAATAATACGAACAAATTTAATCTTACGACTTTAATTTATGTACGCCCTTCATCCGATGTGATGACGAGTTTACGACGACAGTGAAGAAATATGAGAAAAAAAAAGATGTTGATTCTTATAATTTTTAATTTACAAATTAAATAATGCAGTCCAGATCATCATGATACATGCGCATATATATACCCTCATACACTGGTTCACGTTTCTTTCCTCTTATAGAAACATAAACCGATAGCGCATTAGTAGGCCAATTTTATTAATCCCACGCAAGAAAAAAAGGAAAAAGCATATCTAAGGAGCTATTTTTGGCTGGAGGCGTATGTACGTCGCCCAGCTGCAGCTAGCTACGACGTGATGTACGTGTTGGATGGGGACGCCTCGAGGCCGTACCGTACGTGATCTAACCAGTCCCATAATTAGCACACCAAACTTTCCTAGGCACGAAAGCATCACAAAGCGCTGCCTCGATTGAGATCAAATTCGGTTAGCCGGGATGGATAACTAAAGTTCTAAACGGCCCCGTAATAATTAATAAGCACGCCAAACCTTTTTTTATTTTGAAAAGAGGACAACGAATATATTCTGTTGTCATCCATTCTGTTGTTTTGTTTTGTGAAGCACGCCAAACTTTTCCTAAGCGTACTGTAGTCCGTACTCATACGAACGAATGAATATATCACAAAAGCGCGCTGCTGCTTGTTTATCTATATACATATTATAAGTACGTATGAAATTAACATGAAAGATATTTAGTGTTCGTTCAAAAAAAATCAAAGATATTTAGCAGTAGTCTAGCTAGGTCGTGCACACACGCGCCATCCCTCAGTTAATCAAATTCGATGGGTTAAGCTGGATCTAACGTGCGGATTGCCGGCCGGATACGGAAAGAAAACGTTTCCCCGACGCCTCTGAAAAACGGCCGCTCCCTCACGCGATCGATTAATTGGGTTGCGTTGCACCACTCCAGCAGCAGGCCAAGAAAACCCAATCGCGCGCTCGCGATCAACAGCAACCAGCGCGCGCGCGTGTGGCTGCTTTGCTTGCGTTTGCGCTGCGCCCTCCGGCCTCCGATCCGGCGCCTTGTTCAGTTGCCCCCAAAGTTGCAACATTCTCCACTCTCTCTCCATCACATCAATTTCTACCCATATATATGGAGTATTAAATGTTAGTAAAAAAATAACTAATTACACAGTTTAGTTGTAAATGACGAGACAAATCTTTTGAGCCTAGTTGGACCACGATTAGACAATATTTGTCAAATAAAACGAAAACGCTACTATTGTAACTTTTTCTAACAGTTTCGAACTGAACAAGGGCCCGGCCTCCGCGCCTCGCCCTCTATATATACGGCCCACCGGACGCCGACCCGAATCCCAATTCCCCCACACATCTATCGACGACGCTCCATATCCCTCCTCCCCTAAGCCCTGCCAGACCAACTAACCAGGTGGTCGTCGTCGTCTTCTTCTTCCTCTTCCTCTGCTCGATATCGCTCGCTCCGATCCGTTTGGTTGGAGTTGGAGCCCGGCCGCGCGCCGCGCCGGAAGGAAGGAAATGATGGCGGCGATGGGCGCGGTGCGGACGCTGTGCGGCGCGGAGAAGGAGCGGGTGGTGGGCACGCACAAGGCGCCCGGCGCGTGCCCGCGCTGCGGCGGGGCCGTGCTGGCCGTCGACGTCGAGAGCGAGCGGCGCATCCTCGGCCTGCCGCTGTGCCTCAAGAGCAAGCGCAAGTACTCCTGCACCCGCTGCCTCCGCCGCCTCGTCACCCTTCTTACAGCTAGCTAGCTGAAGAACAACCTAGCCTATATATATATATAGCTAGCAGCGGCGGTGGAGGCGGCTCATCCTCCTTCCGTGCGAGCGCCAGCCGGCGGGGCCGGGCGGTCACTGGTCGATGAAGCTCGAGCTCCGACGGGTCAGCTTGAGCTCGATCGATCGACGACCTAGCTACCTCGTGGCACACGTACTGGCTGACTGGGAGAAAGTTAATAATCTGCAGCTGCTTCAACCTCTTGATCAGTTTATAAGCCTGCCTAATCATCAAATAATTGTCGCTGCTTTATTAACTAGTAGTAGCTAATCAGTGCTTTTAGCTAGAGTTGTGCTCACTAGTAAGTTGCCTGTAATGTAATAGCATGGTGGGGTAATTACCACGCCACGTCGTACGGCCACCGGCACCGGCAGTCAGCAGAGGCGGCGACCATGCGAGAGACCAAGGCCGTTCGCCGTGCCTGCGTCCGTCAGTCTTTGCTTGGAAGTACGGTAAATTACTAGTAGTACTGTGTACTAGTAAATAGAGTGTAATTTTTCCACAAGCTCCGGCCGAACGCCCGAAGCCACTTCTGCTTGGTGCTCAGGCCTCAGTGTGGATCGATCCGGCCGGGGCTCTGTGCCGATTTTTAGTCTCCATGCCATGGCATTTGGGGATGTTAATGATTATAAATGAATGATTGAAATGCGCATGCTGCACTCGGCAATTCCTGGCAAGCGGGATCTTTTCTTTCGCAGCTGCAGGCAGATCGAGATGATCGGCGCAATGACGACTTCTCGCTCAACCCCAGGGCTTTGGGTCCCTTGGTTGGTTCCCTGTTGGCCCTTTGCTGCCGCTGAAACGTCCTATGATGCTGCCAGCCTGCTCTGCCCTGCGCTGCATATCCTCCAGGCTCCAGCTGTCTAGCTCTATCCTACGAGAAAACACGCAAGCAGCTGCTGCTCTCTGGACTCTGGATGGATGCCGGCTTCCCCTTTTAGGCTTTTACAGCTTCTATTTCTGTTTGATGCATGGCTTTTGGCTTCCCCTTTTACTGTTTTCTGGAGAATAATCTTCAATCTTATCGGGCTCAAAATTTCAATGCACCAAGCTGCAACTGCAAGGGTCTGTCTGCAGGGGCGAGGACATCCCATCTGGAAATATTCGTCTAAGATGTGGATTCACGTCGCTTCTAAATTTGAATGGACGGGGCGTCTTCAGTGGAATGAGTGGCCACGTACCCATCCACAAAAGTAACAGGAAGGAAAATGAGTGGGGCTTGTTGGAGACGAGGATGAAGTGGGGCTCACCATAGATGTCGGAGCAGGGGAAGAAGCGGGCGTGCTCTGGCCGCCGCTACACCCGCGAGCTCCGCCCCGCCGCTGCTCCTGTGAGAGCACCGCCCAACCGTCGCGCGGTCGAGTTCGTCGGGGAAGGAGGCGGAGGTGTTCGCACGGGGAAGAAGTCGATCCAGACTCTCGGCTAGGAGGGATAAGGAGAGGAAGAAAAAGGAAAATAAAAAACTAGCAATCAGGATCCACCTGTCAGTAGCTGATCTTGCTTTTGAATGTCTCTGGACTAAACAGAAAATAGGTTCGTCTCGTCCTTCCCCAGCTAAAATAGTGACTGGAGTCTTCCCGTCTCATTACCAGAGACAGGACCGTTCCATTCCACCATGACTCTCAACCAAACGCTGCTCAAGTAAAGCAACCACGCGAATTCGGCGACTTACTATGTCTTCTAGATGGCCATGTTGTTTATTGATTTCATTTCATATACGCACATATTTAGTTATACAAAACATATCGCACATCAACGAACTACGGTGAAGCCACGATGATACAATATAGTAAAATTGACCCTATATCCCAGTTTATTCACGTGTTCAACTCCCCTTTTGAGCATACATATCATTTACTTTTTAGTTATATAAAAAGAGAAAATTAAACAAATCCGCATCCATGTAAACATGTTAATACATAGTTTGATTATATGCATACTTTGACCTAGTGGCGGATGCAAAACAAGATTCAAGGGGGAGTTAATCTCTTATTCTTCCTCTCTTTCTCTATTTTTCTTTTTTCCTCCGTCTTTTTTTCTCCTTCATCATCCCCATATTCTCCATTGATACAGTAGTTGTAGGGGGGCTGGAGCACCCCTTAGATCCGCCCCTGCTTTGACCGTATTTGATTGTGTGGGTATTGAATATAAAGGCACAAAGCACTACAAAAGTCATGGCACATAACTTCTTCGAAATGAGTGAAGACATAACACCAGTTTAATGAGGTATGGTTCACTTAAAAGGAATACCACACAAACAAAACATACTAAATATTCTTAGTTAAGCTAAGGAAATAGCAATTGCATTTTCATAAATGTTTAATTTGAACAGACCTAAATAAATAGTCAACGTAAAGATAATTTTTCTACAAAAGCTATATAAGTCAATAAATTGGGAAGAAAACTACATAAATAGTTCATATAAATTGTAATTAGTAAATGGCAGCATACAACTTACTCCATATAAAGTTAGTACTACATTACTAAGTAAAATTTAGTAAAGACATCATTTTCATTCTTACGGGCTAAAATTACCACATTGATCTAACAATCTAAATGGTAATGATCTAGAAATTACTCATGTCGTCTCACAAAACATGTAAATCTTATTTTTTAAGGTTACCCTAGTCCTACTGTCTTCTTCTCAACATATTTGTAGGAACTCAATAAAAAAAGCAATGGTTTATCTAGAATGTTTATCTGTGGTAGAATAATACTAGCCATAAAAGTATATTTAAATATTAGTCTATTTTAAACATTCATAAAAATATCTTAGGATTACATATTTATAAAATAATTGGAATACTAGTATTATAAGTTTGAGATAAATACAGTGGCGGCCCTTTAACTTGTGGCCTTGTGCCACTTTGGTCCACGAACTTGTAAACGCAAAAAAGAGGTCCCTGAACTTGTCAAAGTTGTTCACCGCCGGTCCATTTCCCTTTTTCGGGGCGTTCAGCGGCGGCGTGGCAGCGCCGGCGTGGCGGCGAGCACGTGACCCGCACGTTTGGGTACAGAACGCTGGTTACTATATGCATCTAGGCCCCTCCTCTTCTTCAGTTCTTCCAAATCCTGTCTTCTGTCCCACCGAGGAAAGTGGGAGGGGATTGGAGACGCCCAACGCCCGGAGGCGAAGGCGGAGGCGTGCGGCGCGCCATCGGACTCTTCGCCGGTGAGTGAGAAGTCTCTGCCGCCGCTGCCCCCTCATCGTCGTTGTCCTTGTCCGCATCATTGGTGGATGCGATCTGGACCTCAAGCCCAGATCCGCGGTAGTGATTCCCGGTCGATCCATGGATTGGTGCACGGATTTGACTTCCCTGGTTTTGGAGACGCTGGTATTTCATTTGTCGATCTCTGGCCTTGGTAGGAGTGTAGGCGTAGTCCAGTGTGGAAGATGCTGCGAAATGCTGTGCAAAATCAGGGTGCGTGTACTGCATGAAGCACTGCGTGCATTTACTGGGCAGTGATATCTGCCTGATTTTCTATAGCTGTGGTTGGTATGTGATAGATACGTAGCATTGGGTTTGTTGAGCTTACAAGTGTGTGTGTGTGTTTTTTTTTTGATGGTAGAGCTTATAAGTGTTTGTATGCACTTGGACGTTTCATTGGTGAGAATCAGAAGGTGGAGTTTCTTGAAAGAGAATTAGTTATACACTAGTTTGTAGTTTTGGCCTCCAGTCATTTGAAATGTGTTCGCATTTCAAAAAAAAAAATTGTCCAATAACTATTATAGTTGCCCTTCAAAAAAAAATTCTGTCTTCTTGTATTCGAGCTCATCGTCTTGGGGCAAGCAGGTGCGACGGCGGCAAAAGAGCAGGGAGGAGACGTGCGTGGCGACCGCGGCTTCCTGCCGCAATCGCGGTGAATCTGCACCATGGCGCCGTCTCTGCGACCGGAAGGGGAGCTGCCGCCGGACTATGGTGAGTCAATCGGAGCTCAAAACCTACATTTTAGTGCTTCTAGGTTGCGGTGTTGGGCATGTACTTGTTCCTGGTGTAGGCCGTATTCGTTTGTTTTGGTGGCTAGGATTTAGGGTTTGAATGATTTTTTTGCTGAAATCAATTCCGTGGTTCTGTTGCTTGAATGAAGTAGTACTGAGCATCCTTTTGGTTAAATTTAGGTACTGATAAGGACAAGTTCACGGTTGAGGTGCACCACTGTGGTTTCTTTGTTGGTCAGGGTTCGAATAGGACTTACATGGATGGGAAGGTTAACTGGTTTGATTATTGCGAGGTAGACACCTGGTCTCCATTGTGGTTCTTGGATTTTGTTGATCAGCTGTGTTGTCCTAGAATTACTGCTCTGAGGATATACTGGTTGCTTCCTGGAAAGGGTCTCGGAGATGGACTTAGAGTGATTAAGTCAGATTCAGAGACACTGGTCATGATTTCAGTTGCTGACAAGGTCAAGAATTTTATTGTGTATTTTGATCATGATGAAAGCTTTGCTGGAATGAATTGGGAGGACATAGTGGCCAACCCAATTGCTTCACTACCTAAAGTAATTAGCCCAACCAAGGGAGGATTTTGTCACCCAGATAAAGGAGAAGAACTGCCACCATTTGAAATGCAGCAGGATTCAGTACAACAAGGAGATGCTGACTCTGAAGACAGTGAAACCGACCCTGATTTCTGTGATAGTGACAATGATATAGAAGGAGATGATGATGACATATTTGTCGATCATGTGGATGAGGATGTCACAGAGGATACAGGCAGCAATGGACAGCAGAAAAGTAAGGGGAAGAAGGCTGTTGGTAGCAAACTGAAGGGCAAAAGGGTTTCATCGGTTGTAGTTTATGGAGAGGAATCAACAGATGAATCTGAGTTAGAATTGCCAGAATCTGATGAAGAAGGTCAAGGTTTTAGGTTTAAGTCATTCAAAAGTGAAGATATAGAGAATCCCATCTTTAAAGTTGGAATGATATTTGAATCAGTTGAGGTGCTAAGGAAGGCTGTCACAGAATATAGTTGCAAGCACAGGGTAGAGATCAAGATACCTAGGAATGAGAAGAAAAAGGGTGAGGGCTCCTTTGTGAAGATGGTTGTCCTTGGAATTTATATGCTTCAAATGATAGCAGGAGTGAGGGCTCACTGATGATCAAGACTTTTCTAGGAGAACACACTTGCCATAGGAAGTGGAGCTTGAAGAGATGTAACTCAAGGTGGCTTTCTCAGAAGTACCTAGAGTCCTTTAGAGCTGACCAGAAGATGACACTAAATAATTTTGCAAGGATAGTCCAGAAGGAGTGGAATCTGGCACCCCCTAGAACTACACTTGCTAGAGCCAGGAGACTTGCTATGAAGGTGATACTTGGTGATGAAGAAGACCAGTACACTAAGCTCTGGGATTATGGCCATGAATTAAGAAGAAGCAATCCAGGGAGCACTTTCTTTCTTAACCTTGCTGGCAGCCTGTTTTCATCACTCTATGTTTCTTTGGATGCCTGCAAGAGGGGTTTCCTAACAGGTTGTAGACCCATAATTTGCCTTGATGGTTGCCACCTAAAAACTAAGCATGGAGGGATAATGCTCACTGCAGTTGGAATTGATCCAAATGACTGCATTTACCCAATTGCATTTGCTGTTGTAGAAGTTGAGTCTCTGCAAACTTGGAAGTGGTTTTTGGAAACACTGAAGACAGACCTAGGGATTGAAAACACATACCCATGGACTGTGATGACTGACAAACAAAAGGTACAGCATTATCCCTTTGTCCTTCTTCTTTTGCAGGTTTAGTGTTCATGCTAATGTGTTGTTCTGAACTTGCGGGGGCTAGTACCGTTGTTGTAATGTGAGGTTTTCAGTCGAGCATAGATTCTGTGTCAGACACCTTTACTCCAACTTCCAAAAACTTTTTAAAGGTGAGAACTTAAAAAACCAGCTTTGGATTTGTGCTAGGTCAACCACAGAAGTGAGGTGGAATGAGAACATGGAGAAGATGAGACTCCTCAACCAGAAGGCTTTTGAATGGCTTGAAAAGATGCCACCAAATACTTGGGTCAGGGCTTTCTTTAGTACCTTTTCCAAATGTGATATTCTACTAAACAATACTTGTGAGGTCTTCAACAAATACATACTAGATGCTAGAGAAATGCCTATTTTAACCATGTTAGAGCAAGTGAAAACACAACTGATGACTAGGTACCATACAAAGGAGAAGGAGGTAGGGACTGTTTGGGATGGTGCTATATGCCCCAAGATAAGGAAGAAACTTCATAAGAATTCTCAATGGGTAAATAATTGTTATGCACAACCTGCTGGTCATGGCATTTTTCAGGTCAATGTGGTTGATAGACAGTACATAGTGGACCTAGATATTAGGCAATGTGATTGCAGGAGGTGGGAGTTGACAGGTATCCCTTGCTCTCATGCCATCTCTGCTTTGAGGCTAGAGAGAATTCCACCTGAGTCCATGGTTCATGACTGCTACTCAATTGAGAGTTATTTGAAGGCATATGGTCCCAAAATTTGGCCTTGCAATGATAAGAGCATGTGGCAGAAGATTCAAGGCCCACAAGTTCTTCCACCGGTCTATGAGAAAAAGGTTGGTAGGCCACCAAAGAACAGAAAGAAGCAACCTCACGAGGTCATGGGCAAGTTTGGTCCCAAAATGTCTAAGCATGGCACTTCCATTACTTGCTCTTATTGTGGAATAGAAGGCCATAATAGGGCTGGTTGCAAGCTCGGGGGAATTTGGGATCGGGGCCCGAACCACAACCTCAGATGAACCCAAATATGGAGGCTGCCGAAGGAGGATCAGCTGGCACTCAGGTATGTGAACCATTTCCCACCCATGGTATGCAAAATCATTTATCATGGCATTTGGACTTATAGTTGATGCAATCTGAATTACAGGCTTCCATGCAGTTTCGAGAGGGGAGCGAGCCACTGCTATCACAAATGACAGGAACTTTGCTTTCTCAACTGCATGCAGATGTAAGTGCTTTCTTATTTGAGTATGTCAAGTTCAATTGAACACCTAATTTGTTTCCATGCAGTCCTCACAAACCAGCGTCAGAAACCTTCACAAGGAACCATTTTGGGACTCCACATTCATCACAAACAACCGGCCAATTTGCAAGGCCGGTGCCCCCCCCTTACCACTTTGCAACCAAGGCGGGAAGAGCAAGGCGAAGCGCAATGCATCTACTTTGTTCCATCTAATGATCAAGGCAAGACCAAGAAGGCTACAGCTACAAAGACAAAAAGACTTGAAGACCTGTGAATGTGGTGTGTGCTGTGGGCTGTGATGCTTTTGTAGAGGTCAATTCTCCAGTTTCAGTTATTTTGTAAAGCAGCAACAAAACATCTTAGTTGATGCTTAGGCTATTTTGCTTCCTTTGGCTTCTTCCAGCCAAAAGGGAAGGTGGTTACAGCTTTTGGTTTGTTTGGGTATAAGCACAGGAAGATTCAGCTTTTGGTGAACTGTTGGTGGAAACAAAATCTGAGACAAAAATTGATGCCTTCAAGCTAGTAATGCTTAATTCTCTGGCCTATTGTGCTTACAGCTTTGATATACATTGCTTGTTTTCATTGATGCGTTATAAATGGATTGATAACATTACTTGACAGATTATTTCATGACAAATTGTCTAGCTAAATACATCATCCAACATTTGTCAATACACGACACAAACATGCACACTGCCCTACTGGTTCCTTGCACCATGTTCTCCTTGCACCATTTGTTCTCCGTTCTTCAACAAATATATACTAGAAGCACTAGTGGCGTTCTCCGTTCTTCAACAAATACACAGAGAGCGGGAGGGAGTGTTAGTGAATGGTATTACACGACACAAACATGGTTCCTTGCACCATGGCTGGCTGGGCCTCCATTGCTTGAAACAGCTGCAGCACCAATAGTGTCTTTGCCAAACAACACCCTTTTCAATAGTCAAGGTGGTTTTTGCAAAATATCCAATGTCAGAGAGCGGCAAAAATCCCGCCAACACCAAACGGCTGCCACGCTGGCGCTGCCACATCGCCTCGAGTGTGCACCGGAAGGGAAATGGACCTGCGGTGAACAAGTTGACAAGTTCAGGGGCTTCTTTTTCGAGTTTACAAGTTCGTGGACCAAAGTGGCACAGGGCCACAAGTTAAAGGGCCGCCCCTGTATTTATCTCTATAAGTTTTGTGAGACGGAGGAAGTAAACAAGAAGAAAATAATCAGAATCTAGGAGGGACTTTTACCCCCATGACCATGACGAGTGTAAAAAAGAACTGTCACAACCGCGCACGGCGCAGTAGCCCATATAGCTCCACGCGGCGCAACCGCGCAAGTAGAAACCTCCACCGAGGCACCGACGTCTCTTGGAAAGGCAGGCAGGCAGCAGACAGGGGCGCGAAGGCAGCGCTCAGTTTTTGCTCAGAGCACCGCCCTTGTCCACTCTAATCCTCATATACGGAGTATATGCCCACGCCACGCACGCCACCGACGGAAACAAAGCAAAGAATCCTCATCAAAAGCAGCCAAATTAAAGCTCCGCTAGGAAGGAGAAGGGAAGAAATGGCGGCGATGGACGCGGTGCGGGCGCTGTGCGGCGCGGAGAAGGAGCGGGTGGTGGGCACGCACAAGGCGCCCGGCGCGTGCCCGCGCTGCGGCGGGGGCCGTGCTGGCCGTCGACGTCGAGAGCGAGCGGCGCGTCCTCGGCCTGCCGCTGTGCGTCAAGAGCAAGCGCAAGTACTCCTGCACCCGCTGCCTCCGCCGCCTCGTCACCCTCTGCAGCTGACAAAGCTACTATTAGCAGCAGATTCATTCATTCGTGCAGGTGCCGCCAGCTGACCGCCGGCCGCCGTCCGGTCACCGATCGATGAACGAAGCTCCGATGGCTCGAGCTTGATCGAGACCTCATGGGGACTGGGTGGGAGCCGCAGTTCTGCTTCTCATGGTGTGGTGTTCTTCTATGCTCTAGCTGCTTGGAATAACAAATTAGCAGGTCTCCCGCCGGCACAACCGGCAGTCGGCAGAGGTGGCAGCGAGCGAGTGGAACAGCTAGCAGCAGCCTAGCACGTGATGGATGCTACGTCGCCTCTCTACTTCGAATGTAAATTACATTACTTGGTAGTAGAACTTTCGTAAGTTTCTGTCAACAATGTGACTTTCATGTAGAGTATCTCCAACAACTCTCTAAATCAACTTGGTATTCTTATAAACTTGGTAAAAACACAAAAAATGCTATCCAACAACTTGGTAAATCAACTTGCTAAATTTCTCAAATTGCTATCCAGAGTCCTCTACTGTCGAGATTTACCAAGTTGCTATCCAAGTTGCTATTTCCCTCTACGGGACTTCTTCTCCTTTGCACGCGCGGGACGACGGCTTCTCCTTCCGAAACGACACCACGGGCCCGACGGCGAAGATGTCGACGTGTGGCTCAGCGTGGGCGCTCCATGGTGTCGCAGGTGTTGGCGATCACGTACGTTGGGGGCTTCAAGTTCGACGAGGAGCCGTCGTCGTCTCGTTCCAGCGCCAGCGCGTCACTCAACGCCACGGCGGCCACGACGGCGTCCCTGTGGCCGCGGAAGTAGTGGTAGCGGAAGTAGTGGTAGTACACGGATCTGAGGCGGCGGAGCATTCCGGCCAGCGAGCGCGACCCTGCTATCGTCCTTGCATCCTCCATGTACTGCGCGTAGCTGTCCACGGCGATGTCGAACCCGCCGTCGTAGCAGTCCGAGTAGGCCATGTTTTCTATTGAATTGAATGGCAAGATGCTCCCCCGCTAGCCTTATCTTGAGTTTGCACGCAGGATTCCATCCGTTTCTCTCCGTCGCCACACTCCTCCCTCGTCGCAGTCACAGCGGCGGCGCTCGGCAACATCTTCCGCAACGTTTGAGTGTCCTTTTTTTGGATTTTGACAAGTGAAAAATAGCAAACTCTTGGAGAATGTTTCTTTTTTTACTCCTCATATTATTTTGGGAGTTGTCAAATCATAAGATTTGCCAAGTAAAAAATAGCAAACTCTTGGAGATGCGCAGCTTGGAATAATGCATGCATGTGCATCTGTGGAAGTTCATGAATGAAATGTGTGCCGAATTCGAGGACGGAATCCCCCAATCGGGGGCAGCTCCTTTCGTCACTGTAGGCCAATGGGATGATTGCCGCAGTGACTTTTCGCTTAAGCTCCCGGCTGGGCTGGCCTCCCTTGGCAACAGGCCTGTTGGCTGTTGCCGGCTGCTGATCGATGCTGCTGCTGCTCTGTGCATTGAACTCCAGCTCCCGATTTTACCCACACCATGTAGCTACGACGGAAGCAGCTGCTTTCGATCTGGATGCTGGCTTCCGGCCCGTCGTTTTATTACAACTTATATACTATACATGCAGGTAAACAACATGCAGTCCAATAAAAACCTGCCTCAGTTGCGATGAACGAACAAGTTAGAAAACTCTGCAGCGGGATCTGGAGCGGCCGGGCTTGTGCTTGACCTGGCCGTTCGAGCGCCGGCGCCGCCAAGGCAAAGGACAAGGAGCAGCAGCAGCGGCAAGCCTTGCCGACCGGCCGTCAACTGTGTGCCTTCGATTTTGGCGCATCAGAAAATGAAAATGAATCCGGCCAGCATTCGAATCGCCAACAAGCCGCCGCTGTCCGCGATCCGACAGCTAAGCTATTTGTCTGACTGTCGTTGCCCGTCGTCACTTCATTCGCCTCGTCATTACTGGGGTGGAGTAGATTAATTAGCTAGCTAGGCGATTAGGAATAAGTAAAGTCGAAGCTCAGCAGCTATAGCCTTGCCGACAGAACATACGTACAAGTCGGTCGCCATTAGATCGAGAGAATCAAAGGAGAGGACTCTCAAGCAATGCGAAGAAGAAGAAGAAGAGGACGACCATTTGGGCCGGGAATTTCGGGAAAATTAAAAGAGTGTGGTCGATGAGCCCCCTGATATATGTACTGTGCGTGCGGCGTGTCTGATGGGAGCACCGCGGCCAGCATGGAAAGACCAAATGAACACTGAACAGGCACGCCAACGCCAGTTTCCAGGTGCTCCGAATATACTCCCTCCATGCGATGCAATGCTGAGAAGTTTCCATGCGCGCACCGGTGCCCGCACGCTAGTAGCTCTGACGACGGAACGTTCGGTCCGTCAAGACACTAGTACTGGGTCTGAATCGCGACAAGATATGATATACTTGTGTTCCATTCCATGCATGGGAAAAGGAAAAAGGCACCGTTAAAGTGCAGGAAGAAAACCTTGTGCCTCGAGATGACATTGACAGGTACTCCTTACGGTGCAGTGAACCACCCGTGCGGCGTGCGTGGCTGAAAGCTGAAGCAGTCTTCAGTCTTCAGTCTTCACCGATCCTGTTGATACGAGGAGTGGAGATGTAATGATCGGCAGGGAAACAACTTATCATCCATTGGATTTGGATATGCGGCACGCACGTCATGGGCTGGGCCTGGATCGGATGAGGATGAGGATGATGCTACGGTTAACCGATCGACCAGATGTCGGAACTCGCAAGCAACAGCGGCTGCTAGTGCTATGTTTGTCCTGTTTGGAAAAAAAGTTCCCATCCCGGTAACTCGCTCTCACGACGAAGAGAGCCTCTCCCTCCTCCTGGAAGGAAAGCAACCCACGCAGTGACGCAGAAGATTATCCACACATGCACAGACAAGGTCCGGGTCCAGCGGTCCGGCCCATGTCCTCTCTCCCCGCCGCCAACCAGCACCAGCCCACAGAACTTGTCCCAGTGCCGGCGGTGGCGGCCTGCTTTCCCACCACCGGACTACTAGCACCAGAGCCATATCCGTCCGGCAATACACCCCGGCGGCCGCCGCCGGATTTTATTTCTCCCACCGCCGCCACACACAATGCCACGACAAGCCAAGAGACCGCAGGGGAGATCCGTCGTCAAGGCCACGTTCTTGTCACAGTGAATGTACCGTGCCGGGGTTTGTTTGCTTGACGTGTGACACGTGCGGTCCCAGTCGCACTAGCACATCAAAGGCGAAAAAGTTACTGCTCAGGAAAAAGCGAAGAGTTTCATGGCAAGGGTCGGGCTCACTAGTCTCTGTACTACTAGTCAGTATCGGTACACAAAAAACAACCAACGGGACAAAAGTTATTAAGCGCGACGAAAACGGCGAGTGCGCTAGGGATAAGTGCTACTACTTTTCTCGATCGTTACCGGCTTACCGAGTCACCGTCCGTCCAAATGTCCAGTGGGCTGTGGCGCCTTCCCGATCCCGACGGTGAGACTGAAAGTCTGAAACGACCAGAGCTGGCAAGACGTGCGGTGCACTTTTTCACAAGGCGGTCCATCGCCGCCGGTCAGAGGTACGGCTTCGCTTCACTAGAGCTCCCAAGACGTCATGCGTGACCGCCGGTACCAGTCAAATTATATATGTTTTCGAGGATATGGGCTGTTGGGGCGCTGACGACTGGCGTGGCGTGAATTAGGCAATTCGCACTTGATTTGCTTATAAAATTATATTCGAATATATAGTAGACGGTTCAACAAAAATTTAGACAGGTAGGAATGCATGCGTATATATATGGATAGGGTAAGCTAGGTGGGCACGTTTGGTCGCCTCATGTGAGCGACGACGACCGGACTTTATCTATGGCAAGCTGCGTGCAAACTATACAAAAAGAAAACGAGTTTTCAATATTTCATAAGAAATGAAGAAAAAAAATGGAGCGCGTGCATGTTGTTGTGTGCGGGTAATGTGTACATCCTAATATAGAATGAGGTGGTGCATTGCATGTTTTTTTTATTTCGCTTAAAAAAATACACATAAGAGATATATACATTATTCAAAGATTTGATGGAAAGGCAAATCTTTTACTATGCCCATCTAGACACCCATAGGATGCGAAATACGACACTACAAAACACAAACACAAAACATGACCCATCTATAGTGTGATGGCTGTGGGTGGATAACAAAACCTGAAAGCTGCTATCCGCCAATTGTTATCAAGAGACATTGGCTAATAGATAATATATATTGGGGCCATGCAATCTGCAATTACTGTATGTTTTCTATTTTTGAAAAAGAATAGATGCCCTACAACCTATATCGAAGGAACTTAGGCTATCTGCAGCGCACCCTGTAAACACGTCCTGAAGGACGCGTTTATAGGATAAGAGGCTGCAGCGCCGTCCGGGAGCCCGTGCGGTATCGTTCCGGATGGGCGGCCGTCCGGTGGCGCCGCAAAAAGGCGCCCAATACGTGCGTGCGGGGCCAGCGCGGCCTCGCCCACCGTGGTGGAGGAGGGACGGAGGCGGAGAGACCGAGATGGAGCCGGTGGTGGAGCAGGGGCGGAGGTCCGCCGTCGCGGGGTCGCGCTGCTCTACCGCGGCCACTGGTGGGAGGGCGCGGGGATGGGGGTCCCTCGCCGGCCTGCGCGCTTCGCCCCGCCAACTCGTCGGGGCTCGCTTTCGCGGCCGCCGCGGCCAATCGCGTCGGCCGCTTGCGGCCGCCACGCCGAACCACGCCGCTCGTGGCGTTGCGCCGCCAGCGCTGCTCGTGGCCGCCGCGCTTTCGTTCGCTGCCGCGCGCCCGAGCTTCGCGGCCGCCAGCCGACGCCTACTCGTGGCGCCCTCGCTTGCCGTTGCTCGCCGATTGGGGAGAAGGGAAGAAGAAGACGGAGGAGAAGGCAGGGCGTCGGTAGGAAAAGCAGGGCGTCGATGGGAAAAGAATAAAAAAGAAATTGGCACACTAAAAAACATAAATTAGTATAGTAGTACTACTCACCAAATACATGCAAGCATGCACGTTATCCATTTCAAGTACAGTTTTGTACTTGCATGTGACCGTGACTGAACTATAAACAGACCCGTCCTTGAAAAACTATGTGCACGCTGTGCTAAATGTGTATCTCGAGACCTTAATTATAAACCACTACTAAAATATAAACCCGCACCTTATTCTGCTCATGGTTGCTTCCTCGGCATTTCGTCAACCGCCTTAGTTATATTTTTTATTATCAAAATTTTATTAAAATGAAAACACCAAAAGCACGCGCCTACCGCCTGCTGCTCTAGCCGTCCGCGGGCCGTGTCTGTCGTCTGTCTCGGCCATGCGCCCATGCCCATGCCGCACGCCATGCCATCCGGCGCCAAGTAGAAACCCAATCCAACACCTCCACCTGTGCAAAATCAGGCAGACAGGAGCGAGCACGCGCTTGGTTTGCTCTGCGCCGTCTTGTCCGCTTATATATGCAGGGGCAGACAGAGCCCACCCCCACCACCGGATAAACCCGTCGTCGTCTTCCTTGAATCCGTTCCGTTCTGTTTCTTCTTTCTTGGGTGGGAGCGAGAGAAAGGAAAGGAGAGAAATGGCGGCGATGGGCGCGGTGCGGACGCTGTGCGGCGCGGAGAAGGAGCGGGTGGTGGGCACGCACAAGGCGCCCGGCGCGTGCCCGCGCTGCGGCGGGGCCGTGCTCGCCGTCGACGTGGAGAGCGAGCGCCGCATCCTCGGCCTGCCGCTGTGCGTCAAGAGCAAGCGCAAGTACTCCTGCACCAAGTGCCTCCGCCGACTCGTCACCCTCTACGGCTAGGCTCGCCGCTAGCTGCAAGATTCATCTCCACGGCGGTCGGCGGTCGCCGGCGCCGGCGGGCCACTGAAGCTCCGGCATCCAGCTGGATCTCCTGTCGACCGGCCTGGAATTGCAAGGTACTAGTAGCAGCTAGCTAAGCTAGATGATGTTCTTTCGATCCTGATTGATGAGCCGAAGGCTAATGTAATAGTATGTTCTTTTAATTAGCCGGTAGGACTAGCTAATCAGTGATTGTAGCTGCTTGTAAATGGTAGCAGTAGTTGTAATAATAGTACTGTACTTGCAGACATGGTCTGTCGACCGGCAGTCAGCAGGCGAGGACATCAGTCCGTAGGCACGTGGATCTCACGTGATGCTGCGGGCCGCGGCACTCTGTGTATGCTGGGATATGTAAAAAATTGCGAGTCTGTAAACTTCGGTAACTTTTGTGTAAAGCTATTAGGGTTGCAGAGCGACTTTTGAATGTACATAGTACACAGTCGACAGCCCGTTTTGAACCAACAAAACCAGGAAGTTTTGCAGCTACAGAATGTTGATGCTGCTGGACAGTGCATTTTGTTGCGTACTGGGGGGCTCCAGCTCTCCTAGACTGCAGTCTCAACCAGCCAGCACTTTCTGAAACGTGTAGTAGTAATGAAGAACTAACGAGCTGGTTTAGTTGCCTAGAGTGCCAAGAACAGCGGGTCTTTTAATGCAACCTGAATATGGTCCTGAGTCGACGAGGACCGGCAGAGCTGCCGCCGCCGTCGCCATCTCGCCGAGGCATATTCCACGGGGCGCCAAACAGGCAGGCATTGCAAGCAGCCGGCAGCGGGCGTTGCCCGTGGCCTTAATTTGCCCGTATCGGATTCCGGCCGATGTTTGTTTCGCCCCCAGACGACATGGACGCTGCTTTCATGCATCCATCTCTGCTGTGTCCGGGCCGCGCGTGCAGCCATCTGTCGTCCATCGTGCATTTGGAGTTTTGGACCTACGACATTCCAGCATGTACAGTCATAGATAGCACTGCAACGACACACGCGCGCGCCTCATCAGCAAGCCCCTCATCCTGGCCTCAAATAAATTGACGAAGAAGATGAGATGGGATGGGATGAGATGAAGCAGCAGGACCTCTGATTAGCGCGATACAATAATCCGACAACAACGGGAGCCCACTGGTTCACTCCGGCTAACTGCTGATGCTCGACCGGTTGATGCTTACTGTATGTATGGAATAATGAATCTGCTTTTTTCTTTTTTTTTGAGAAAGAATAATGAATCTGCTGGTCACCATAAAAGAGATCCGATCCATCGCATTAGCTAGCCGCCGCTAGTGCAAAGTTAGTGCTGATCAAACTATATATAGCCACAGGAGGAGCTAGTATTCGTATTGCCAGTTGCTCACTTTGTTGGGAGTAAAAATCTCAATTTGTATGGATGCCTACCCTGCCAATGATAACATATATAATCAGCTGTGCTTGGCCTGGTCGAGCACGGCACGGCCCGGCAGACCCGTGCCCGTGCTGGCCCGCCCGGGGGGAGCGGGGGCGTGCCTGGGCCGCAACCCCGGCGCCTTGCGACGCGGCACGGCACGGCACGGCCCGGTCTGTGGTGGCGAACCTTCTAAATTATATGGCCCACAAGCACGATATTGTCCCTAAGACCTCCGTCGGCTATGCTTGCACACCACATAACTTAAAGCGTTCCGTCGGGTGGATCCCCGATAAAACCACGATCACTCGGGATCGATACTTACGTAAACATCACAAAGTATTACAACGGTTTTCATATACAAATACGGAGTAGCGGAAGACTTACAATAACTTAATTTACAAACCTTTTACAAAACTTATACAAACAGTGTTATTATTACAAACCGGCGGAAGTATCATTATATAACTTTATTACAAACCACGCAACAAAAGTTGCCCTGCCCAAAAGGCCACTCAATTCACTCTTCATCGGTCACTTCTTCGACAACCGTCATGCAACAAGGGCCGTAGCACTCTTGTCCATGCGGTTCACACGCAATGAGGGGTTGAACAAACCACGAGTACAAAAAGTACTACTGCAAGACTTACCCGACCAAAAAATTGGGGAGAAGACTTCGGGAATCTTTGGCTAATGGGAAATCAAGGTGAGGCTTTAGCAAGAATCAAGGACACCCTTTTTGCGGAAAAGACTAAGCCAATCCTTACTTTAACAATCACTTATCAAACATATGCCGATTCAAAACTCTCATTCTCGGACTTTCATTATTACTACGATGCCGACGCTTGGTCAAGTCTCCCATATCGTGGAGCACCGGCGATTCGAATCGCTTATATACCCGGCCGGGGCTTTCTAGCCACACGATGTATGCAGAATCAAACACCACACATACATCAACTCGACGCTCGGATTTCTCCCCCTTACGAGCAGGGTGTACAAGTACACCACCTCCCTACTTGCCGCTCGGTCACTTCGGGCGGTGCGCATCGTAGGATGGGTAAACACTACTGTCCGTTCTAGTAATGAATAGTCCAAGTGGAGCTTACCGCCATTAGCATGCGACTAGTACTATCCAATAACCATCTTGACCACAGGATCACCACAACGAACGGTCCTTAACCGACACAAGTGGACGACAATACACCAGGGCAATAGCCCCTCCTGATGCAAGTCACTCCACCGGCGTCTCGATTTACTCATCATCATGTTCTTGTTGTATATCATTGACCCCGTCGGAACAAGGATAAACAACAAGCAACATCAGGTTTTCGTAAATGCCCTCAACGGAGATTTTGTTATCACACTTTGAAAACATTTATTCATAAAGCCTATGCTATCAGCAGAGCGGAGCGTATACTAAGCATTTTATAAATCAAAACAGGTATCCAGGATAATATATCAAGGTACGGTAAATGCAGCAAAGTAGGATAGCATACAACTCCTACACCTAATGCATTGTATTATCACATGAAATCATAAAAACTTTCGAAATACAAGGACGTGTTTGAATGCATCCGGGGCTTGCCTTGGGGCTCGATGAAGTGAGGATCGGCTACCCAATCACCAAGATCAGATCCAACCTCCTCACGACGATCACTTCTTCAAGAACAGGAGTTGGATCAACCCCTTCCTCGGCCGAACGGCTACTACGACAAGAATGCATAATTACGATGCAAATTGATAAAGACATGCGATAATGATGCAACGATTGTTAGTCGATCTTGAGTACAACTTTCCTTCACGGCAACCTTGCACTAAGAAGGTATAACTAGCGTCGACGACGACGGACTAGCGATACGCAATCAACATGAAATGCCGAAGGTCATTAGGGTTAATGACCTAGGGTCATCACTCAATCCCAAAATCAAGCAACCCTAATGGTGATTAGAGTGGTTACTAATTTATTAACCATTTTTACAGTTGTTGAAAGCCACTAATTAACTTGCTAATTGGAGATTAATTAAACCCTAATCAATTAAAGAATTAACTAATTAAACATGATTAATTAAGGAATTAATTAAGCCTAATACAAAACTTAATCAAAACAGGATCAAACTTCATAATTAAGATCATCATTACCTAATTAGCACACAAAATAAATTTTATAATTTTTGGACTTATATTTTAATTACTAAAAATCATGGAAGTGGCATTTATTAATAAAAAGAGTAAATTAAAGCATAATTAAATTTTATTGGAAAAATAGAGTTAGCATTTTTCCTGGACAGAGCACAGTACAAGGAACACATACATATTTTTGTCACAATTTTATATGCCCAAAATAAATTAAGACAAAAAGGTGAAAACAGCACTTGAAAAAAAAAAAATAAATAGAAAAAGAAAAAGCTTTTCATTTGTCCCCGGGACTTCTTGTGCGGCCCAAAAAAGGCCCGCACGGCCCGCTCCACGCGCGCCGACGCGCCTGCGGCCCGCCCGGGCGCACGCCCCAGCGTTCTCTCTCTCTCCCTTTGGCTGACAGGCGGGGCCGGCCTGTCAGCATCACCTCCTCCCCTTTCCTTTCTCCGGTGCACAGTACCGCGGCGGCGACCGACGGCGCAACTCGCCAACGGCGACGCCTCCGACGGAACCGACTGCCCCAACAGCTTCCTCTCATCACCCCGAGCTCAACGAGCTACTATACGGCTCACCGACCCTCATCGGAGCGAGCCTTAACGGCGCCCGAGGCGGCGGCGGCGCTCGGAGCTCGTCGGAGCGACCTTGGTCCGGCCCAACCATGGCGTACGAGACGCAACCAACACCCTGGATCGACTTAGGGGCTCACCGCGACTTCGAAACAACGGCGAGGCGGGCTTGGGGATGGCAGAGGATACTTGCCATGGGCGGTGGCGGTGGCGGTGGCGGTGCGAGCTCGACGGCGAAACGGTGTCCCGGCGCGTCGAGAGCTCGGCTGCGATAAATAAGAGGTCGATCTTGCTCAGTGAGCCAAGGCGAAGCTAACAAGACCATTAGTTGAGCTTGAGACGCTCGGAATAGCTCTGGCACGGCGAGCAGCTTACGGCGGCGGTGGCGGCCGGCAGCGAGGAAGACGGCGTCACCTGAGCTATCCAGGCGATGGCAAGGGCTAGGAGTTGGTTCAGAGGATGCGCAACGGAGTTGCGAAGTGGGTGGCGGAAGCAATTGCACGGCTATTACTTAACAACGACGAATTTCGTCGGTGAACCAAGGTGTGTCGTCGGCGGCAGAAGAAGAAGAAGCTTGGCAACGGCGGCGGTCATGTCCTTTTATAGGGCAAGGGTGGGTCGTGGAGTTGGCTGGCGTCTTCACGAACACGACGATGTGGTTGGCGGCGCGCGAAAACCGGGAAACGGCGAGAAACGCCACGGCGGCCGTCGGCCGGCCGGACGGCATGGGCACCGATGAGGTGTCCTCCCCTTCCTCACTGTAGCAAATTGCCACCTTTTCTTTTAATTTTCAAAATTACTTTTAAAATTTGAACTGTTCACAAAAATATCCCAAAATACAGGTTGTTCCAAATTTTGTGCTCTACAACTTTCATTTAGGAAGCTTGGTCAGATTCAAACTGGTTTTTGGATTTGAACTTTAAATTTGAATTTAAAGCAAAACCCTATCTTTAGGGATTTTAAAATTACTTTCAAATTTTTAATAAAAGATGAAAATATCCAAAAATAAAAGTTGTTCCATTTCTCAAGATCTACAACTTTCATTTAGGAAGTTTTTCATGAAACCCAATAATTTTTGAATTGAAGTTTAAAACTTAAAAGGGGGTACTTTGCAATTCAAATAACTTTTAAAATTAATTCAAATTTTATTCAAAAACTTGAAAAACTTTATATACCAAAGTTGTAGAGCTCAAAGAGATGCATAAACTGTATTTTTGGAGTTTTCCCAAATTTTAAATATTTTGAGATGAAAATGTAAAGGGGGCAAAACACTTTGAAAATCTCCCTTTTTGAAAGGTTTTTCAAATTGAATCTTTGGGCAAATAATTAGTGATGTTGTGACACTTTTCAAACTCAACCAATGGCACTCTTTCAAAGTACAAACTTCATACTTTGAAATGGTGCCAATGGTTAGCAACTTTATTTATAAAATTAATTATGGTTAGCTCACCAAAATTGAAAGTGAAATTCCAATTCCAACACTTAGCCACTTGAGCTAGGGTTTGGAATTTGAATTCAAATTCAAATTTGATTCTTTCTTTTGCACCATTTACTTTAGAGAACTTGTTTGATGTGTGAGTCGGGGTTAGGCAAACACTTGCAAACAAAGCGGGGTTGATTTTAATTGATTGCTTTTATTGATAAAAGTAAACATGTGAGTGAAGTTTAAATTATAAACGCATACACATGTGATATAAAAAGAACTCAAGCAACACCTTAGAATTGTAAACTCATTTTAATTGTTTGAATTAGGGTTCTCTAATGATGAATGCTTATGCAATGATGATGATGACATGGCGGGGTTTTGGTTAACGTAACACCGGGGTGTTACACGGTCCATAGGCGCGGCCCGATAGGGGCCCGGTGAAATAAGCCCACGAGGCCACGAGGCCCACGACGCGTGCGGCGTATAAAAGTCGACGCCGCGGCTCGCTGCCCCCCATACCCTAACCCTAAATCATTCCCCACCCCCGGCCGCCGCTCTCTCCACGCCTCTCGCCGTCTCGCCGCCCGCCCTCACGGCTCTCGCTCTCTACGTCTCTCTCACGCCGACGCCGCCGCAAAGGCGCCCAGCGGGCCGTGGCGCCTCACGCCACCGGATCCGGGGCTCCGCCGCTCCGGTGACCTCGCTGCCGACCACCTCGCCACCTCGCGACGCCTCAAGCCGACCGGATCAGGGGCTCGGTGACCCCGCCGTCGCTCGGTGGCGTCGGCCGTCGCCTTGAGTTCGCTGACCCTCCTCCCTACTCCCTCCTCGGCCTCTGCCCTCTGTCCTCCTCTCTCTGCCTTCCTCTCCATCTCCTCTCTGCTCTCCTCCGAACCATGTGAATTTGTGTTCTTGCTCAGTCCCACTACCTCTCGCCGTTGTATCTAATCGGTGCTGTCTCTCCTCGGCCTCTCCCTCTCGGTTTCGTGCTCGGTGGCGCAGGTGAGGCTCAAACCCTAACCCTAGATCGGCTCGGTTTCGCTCTCTCTCTCCCGATCTACGTATCTTTCTCTCACTTGCTCTTTCTTTTGCACAGGTCGGTGCCGGTGCCTGATACTCTGTCTTCCTCCTCTGGAGTAGACATGGCACGGCCACCACGGCACCCGTGCCCAACGTCGAGGGGCGGTCCTGGAGCGGGGACGGCGGCCATGTCCGGTCGATCTGCGTCTGCGGTCGATGTTGCCATGCCTGGAGCGGGGACGGATCCGTATCCCCTCCATGGCATCGGCGACGTTGAACGCGTGGATGATGACGACCTGGAACTAGAGGACGACGATGACATCCGTGAGGATGCAGCCGGCTTGTTCAGTATCGATCTCGGTGACGGTGACGCCAACGTCCCGATCGATGTCGATGCCGATGCCGATGGTGGTGTGGCTGCCTCGACAGATACTCATGGTACCTCATCACTTGGTAAGAATAAAAAATCTGCTGTCTGGGATGATCTCATTGAGATCAAGGAAAATGATATTAGGATTGCTGCTGTCTGTAAAATGTGTTCTAAGAGGTTTTTTACGCTAGATTTTTCTCGCTGGTACTGGTCATTTGATTAGGCACTTGAAATCGTGTAAAAAGAAACATGACAATGATCGTATGGTCCAGTCTAGGATTGCTTTGAATGCTGATGGTTTGCATAATTAGGTGTATGATCCTGCTCTTGCTCGTACTGAGTTATGCCGCTTGATTGCTAGGCTTGATCTTCCATTAGGCATTGGTGAAACACAGGCTTGGGAAGATTATATTAAGCGTGCTCACAACCCTAGATTTCAAAAGGTTTCTAGGCAAACCACTACTAGAGATATGGATAGATTGTTTCTTTGAGCAACGTGCTTTGCTTAAGGATTTTTGATGCACGCTTGTTCATCTGTTTCATTAACATCGACATTTGGTCCGGTAATGCAAAAAGAGGATTATATTTCTGTTGTTACTCATTATATTAGTGATGATTGGGAATTGCATAAAAAGGTTATTGGTCTTAGGCTAATTGATTGCTCACATACTGGTGAAAACATTGCTGACAGAATTGCTTGTGTGGTTGAGGAGTTTGGTTTGGTTGACAAGATCTTTGCTATTACCCTTGATAATGCTTCTGCTAATTCTAAAGCCTTTGATATTTTGAAACCTGTATTCTTTGGTTATTTGGGTTCTTATCCTGCACCTACACCAGATGATCCTAGAAAGGTTAAATATTTGCTTGTGCATCAGCGTTGTGCCTGTCATATCATTAACCTGATTGTTAAGACTGGATTAAAGATTGTGAAACCTTTTCTTGAGGATTTTAGAACTGCAATCAATTTTTTGAACTCATCTAATCATAGAATTGCATTGTTCTCTGATTTAAGGTTAGAGGGCTTAGACCTAGAAAGTTTGGATTGGATATTGATGTTAGATGGAATTTAACCTATTTGATGCTTAAACATTTGCTGCCATACAAGGATGTCTTTTCTATGTGGGTGAATTCTAATTATGGTAAAGAATTATTGAAGCCTGAGCATTGGTATGTTGCTGAGCAGATAATGGTATTCTTGGAACTATTTTATGATTATACTGTTATACTGTCTGGTGTTTATTATCCCACATCTCCACTTGTTTTGCATCATATTCTTGACATTGCTGAATATTTGCAAAAAGCTGAAAGAGATGTGAATTTTAGATCAATTGCATGTCCTATGAAACTTAAATTTCTTAAATATTGGAGTGAAATTCCATTGCTTTACTCTTATGCATTCATCCTTGATCCTAGAGCTAAGATGAAAGGATTCTTTAATGTGCTTGAACTACTTGGTAATGCCCTTGGTTCCTCTTATAGTTCATATTATGCTATTGTGAAAGATGAATTGTACAAGTTGTTTAACAAGTATGAGGAGAAATTTGGTGGTGCGGCTAGGTCTCAAAGGGCTTCACGACCTTGACTCATTGTGGTAAGAGAAAGCAGGCATGGGGAAGGATCTTTGGAGGTCTTGGTGCATCCCTTGCCTACCCCCCTCATCCTCCTCTTTTTCTGCTCCATCTGGTCCTGGTGTTAGTGAGCTATCGGCTTACTTGGACAAAGTGACACTGTGACTTATTTTGATGAATCTTTTGACATACTTTGCTCGGGTGGCGTGACCACAAGCAAACATATCCAATCCTATCTATTCTCGGCTCGAGATATCATGTGCGTTTCCAGTATCTCTTGTGTCTTTCGAGTCTGTTTTCAGTTGTACTGCCAGGATACTCGAAGATCGGTGGCGTCGCTTATTGCCTGAGCATGTGGAGATGCTCACATGCATGAAGGACTGGGAACTAGGAGCAAGAAGGGAACAACATGCACCTGAGGACTTCGATCTAGAGGAGTCATTCAGGAACTTGTTCCTGGATGAAGAAGGACAAGCCAGCGGTGGAGCTACCGGCTAGAAGGAGAAGAACAACAGTGGGGAGGTAAAGCACTGATTGACTGCATTGTTCATTCATTTGCTGTGATCTGGTGACTATGTCTGACTCATAGTTGGTTTGTTTTCACTGTATGCAGGCATATTTTGGTCTTTTGGTGCAACTGTGCAAGTGCAAGTGGGTGACTGACTGAATGTGAGTGCTTGTGAGACTGACTGATCTGGTATTGAACAATTATAATGAAAGTAGGGAACTCACAAACATTCGTAGTCACTAGGATTTTGCCTTGCCACTTGCCAGCCAGTTGCTATGTTGGCTATTGTAATAGGATAGCACAACTTCTTCGAACTATTTTGAGCTGGCTGCACTCTTTTTTTCTTTCTAGGGTTTCTCACAAGGGTGAGTTTTATCTAGAAAGGTTTTTCATGAGGCAGCATTGCACAAACAGCTCATTTTGATTATGAATTAAATGATTACGTGATCATATCATATCGTCATCCGTGAAAGTGTGAATCTGTGATATTTCGTGATTTCTTTTGAGTATAGAACTGCGATTTCATATCTGTGTTGTGATTTCTGTGATTCATTTCATATCTGTGAACTTTGATCATCAGATTGACAGATTCTGTTGCAATTTTCTGAAAACAGTGAGAAAATTGAAATATTTTGAAGTGTTTATTGCCTCACGTGCCATGGGCCGGCACGGCCCGGAGAAAATGGCCGTGCCATGCGGGCGGCACGACACGGGGAAACGGCCCATGGGCCGTGCCTTGGGCCGGTAGGCAGGCACGAGGCACGGCCAGGCACGGCCCGGTAGGCACAACGGCCCAAGGAGGCACGACGCAGTGCCGGGCCGGCATCGCCCGCCGGGCCGTGCTGGCACGGCCCGATGGCCATATATACTGCTGTGTGTGCATGATCTTCTGCTTTAGCATGCAAGTATGTAGTATGTATATTGGAGTATGCCTCAACTGGGCAACTCGTATATACTACCATTTCTAAAAAAAAATAAACAAAAAACGACTATACGTACGTGCAAGAAGCGGATCGGAAAATAAGAGAGCGCGGCGCAAGTCCATTGCATTGGCGCAGACAAAGCGCGCCTCCACAACAGCGCCGCCGCCGGCAGGCCGGCTTCAAGCTCAGCGCTGCCAACGACGAACTCGTGGGGCTGGATTTGGATCGTTTGTCGTCAATTCAGGCACGGTTATTGTCCCTAGAAATGAAAGCAATCCAACAGGGATTGTTCAAGCGCGCTTCGTCTGTGCGCATGCTTATACTTTTGGCACGGTGATTAATCTTGTACTCGTTTCGAAATTACTGTACGCAACTTGCGGCCGGAAATATGAGGTGCTGCTAATATCGACCGTGTCGTCGTTTTTCACACACGTTCCTGAATCCTGGTCGTGCGTGGTTATGCGTATACACGGTGGTGTAGAAAAACAACTCTTACTACTAAAAAACCAACACCTGCTTACAGAATCTTCATAATAATAACAGGGATCAAATAAAACGTGTGTGTCGCCTCTTAATTTCTTATATGCTAGTCGCGTACTACTAGCATAATTATACGATTTTCAATTCAAAAAAAATGTATATGATTATTATGTTTCAGACAGGGACGATGCCTGAACAGGAAACGAGCAACTTGAATCGTACACGCACGTGAGAGTTGACCTGAGATATACATATATTTCCATAAAACCCAACGCAAACGCAGCCGCCGCCGGCCAGCGCCCGAGAGGCGGCCCATGGGCCATGATGCCGGCAAGAACCTGGAACGGAATCGTGCGGTACTTGCTCACTACTAGCAGTAAGGGGACAAATCATCTATAAAAAAAAGCAGTAAGGAGACAAAAGATATGGTAATGACGTACGAGGTTCAGTCAACCGGCGATTGCCGGCCGCCGGCGGACTTTTTCTGTTTCCAACTCTCTCTTTTTTTTCAGAGAAACTACAGGCAGTTTGTTTTCCATCGATTGCCTGATACAAGCAATTCATCGAGATGATACTCGGCAGTGCATGCATAGCATACATAGTATATCCAGACTGAAAAATTGCATCCATTTTCAAAAAAAAAAAAAAAGGCATCCACAACAACGACGAGTCAACGACCTGGATGATTTGAGATGCCACCGGAACTCGCAAGTTGCATCATAGTATATCATTGGAAGTTTCCATCCGAACGAACGACGACTGAGGCTTTGGTTCACTTGAGCTGTCTCTATCAGGAAGGACCGAACTGAACGCAACCGGCGGCGTCGCTCTCTGCAAGCCTGCATCCAACTGCCAGCCGAAGCGCCGAACTTTCGAACTGCACGAACCGATCGAGAGTCGCCGATGCCGAATGCGTCTCCAGCGATGATCTGCCGCTGCCGGGACGGGAAATGCCCATGTTTCCAGCTGCGGACCGCGGCGGCCGGCAGTCAGCATCGACAAAGGAGACGAGCAAGCAAGCTGTAGACTACCCTGCCACTACTATAGCTATATAGGGTACCTGCACACATGCAGCACGTTGCAAAGCAGCGGCTGTCACGGCAGGAAGCGGAAAGACGAGTCCCAGCTGGGCATTGCATTGGCGATATTATAGGTGCTCTTCCTCCGTTTCTAGATAAGTGTCGCTTCGCTTTCTGAGAAATAACTACCGATAATTTTAATAAATAATAAATATTATTGATTAGTATCATAGTTAGTACCATCGAAAAGATCTTTAGATCAAAATTATTTAGAAATATAAATCTTTTTCGCGTATTTTCTACAAATCAAGTCAAACTTACTGCACATATTTCACGACGACACTTATTTAGTGACGGAGGAAGTAGCCAACTATTTGACAACTTGTCTAGCTACTCAAAAAATCAACATTCAACGGCCCCTGATCGTAGTACTACATCATATGCCATATTTTATTGCAGGTCAGCCCGGCCCTGACGTGGACATCTTCCAAGGAAAGTCCCTGATGTGGGCCCCAGAGAGTTTGGTATATGCACTGTCACGGCAGGAAGCGGAAAGATGAGTCCCTGGGGGCATTGGCGACATTACCTGCTGACACAGACGTGTCTTAGCCACTGGGCGCAGATATAGACGGTCCGATAGTCCTCACTGATCAAATCAATAGCCCAAATATGCACAGATAGTGCACGTTCACACTGTGTGGATGGTGGATCGTTGTGCGTCATATGCCACATTTCGTTGCAACGTCGGCCCATTGGCATCTTCCGAGAAAAGTCCATCTGGCCTTTGTGATTGTGTGAGACGTTGCCTCTCTGGCTCTATCAGTAGGGATTGCAAACATGCCCCCCACTATACTCCCTCCGTATATAAATTAGATATCGTTATAGAAATTAGATATCATTTTGAACAAGATTTAAGTCAAATATTAGAAACATAAATCATAAATAACTTTTATTATTGAGTTTGAAAATGTGAAAACCATATGAATAGATTTGTTTTGAAGAATACTTTCATAAAAGTATAAATATACTACTTTATGATGAGTATTTTTATAAAAAATATGAAGTTAAAGTTATACTTTGGAGACCGTGTCGCTGTTCGGAGGGAGTATATAAATTAATTAAAAAGGAAAGGTGAAAGGATCTCCATACTGAAAACCGTTCTTAGTTTCGAAATAATGTCCAATTTTACTAATCACTTCAAAACATATTTCCTTTGGTAACAATATTTTTCTATCCATTTACACCACACTGGAGAAACACGACGCTGAATGATGGCTAGTCCAGCGAAATCGGCCGATTCCGACTCTCATCCCACCATCTATTGGTGGAGCAGCAGAGAATATGTTATATCCTGTCGCCGCGTCCACAAGCTGCGCTGCAGATTCACGAGCCCACCCTGAATGTGAGCCATGCTAGACCGGCCGCCAAGCTGCGCTGCATCGACTACAACTGAGGCCCACGAGCCAGATAGAGATAGCATATGATATGAGAACACAATTTCACGGAAACGAAAACCACTCCGGCCTCCGCATTCGCGGACGATGGCCACACTACAATTGCCCTATAGTATTTATATTTGTAATAAAAAAAAACATAATACATCGAACTTCCGACAGAAGCACTGGACAGATAAAAAGGGCTGATACTGTGCATCTCAGGATAAGAAATGCATTTGATATAATAATTCCGAACCTCTGGAGATCAGATTTCTTCCATACACATCTAGTTGCAAACATCAAAACTGCATGTCATCCACGGTCCAACTTCCTAATGTAAAATGGGGACAGCACAGAAAGTCTCTTCGAACACAGGGTACTATCAATAAGCTTGCTCGTGAACCTAATTCATCCTTTTGATGAGCTCATTGATGTAGTTCTCACGGTTACCGGCATCACCACCCTCCACATAGTGGTTCCTCTTCTTCTTCAGGCCACCCAACGGCGCCTTCAGCTTAAATGGCCACAGGAAGTTGTTCGCCTCCTTGAAGTGTGGGCCTACAGTCATGATCTCGTGAACGAGATCCTCGATACAGATAATGTTGTGCTTGCCCAAGCCCTGACAGCACCAAAAAATGAGGGTCGTCATGTAAGCTCTCAAATACAGGCATATCGCAGAAACAAGGTGCAGAGTTCCAAGATACAAACCTCCTCGATGACTTGGTTGTTGGATAGAGGGATCCTCTGCTTGTTCAGCTTCCCATAGCCCCTCTTGTAGATCAACTCCCTGACACTCTTCAAGTTCGGGTACCTAAACAAGATATACCACTTTCGTAAGGCCATCAGAGGAATAATTCTAGACGCTCTTCTATTTTAGTCATGTTTAACGGAAAACTAATTAAATCATAAATCACATGGATCACTGTGCATCTTCTATTCATCAAAAGCAAATACTATCAGTCTATCACCATAATCAATGATGAACTGTTAATCTAACACAACAATTCTGATAAATGAACTGAATGTAGAACCTCAGCCTTAAATACGCTTACAATCTTAATCATGCTACTCTATGTAAATTCACTCGAGCAACAAATACAACAGCAATGATCTGTTTTCAATTGTGCACTTGTAGTGGAAGATATCAAAATAAGCAGCAAGATAAGAATTAAATCAGCAAAGAAAATTTACCCATATGCAACATATGGCTCAACCCTGCGAAGCATGTTAATAGTAGCCTTGTTGACCTTCAGGAACACACCATTGAAGATCTGAAAAAAATATGTTCAGTTCTACAAACAATCAAAATAAATTCAAATAGCATGAATGTAATTGTAAAAACAGATATTAGTGAACCCACCTGCCTCAAACGCAGAAGCTGCAAGATCTTCCTGGTCTTAGGGTGCATGGCATTGATACTGTAGTTTCAACAGAATTAGAAACAAGCATGAGAATACAAATCTCACCTCCATATAATACTGGCAAAAAGAATTTGTGACTCACCCACGGATGCGGACCACGAACAGCAGCTTTGCCTCAGGACTGACATAGAAACCACCCTTCAAACGGGCCTCACGCTTAAGCTGCACCAGTTCCTTCTCCTGCTCCAAGCATCCGCATAAGCACACAAATAATACATATCAGTTCTCCCTTAAATAAGAAAGCATCTCAATAAAGACAATGACCCTAAAATTGATAGACGAAATTAGAACCATCTGCTGATGACAGCAACAGATGTAACTTCTATATTACTAAGAGTGACACTAAAATTGATAAGACAAAATTAACGCTTTGCTATACAGTAAACGATTACATTTTTTACAACCATTGACAGCAGACGATTGTATTTCCAAGGCATTTCCTGGCAAGCCCGGTATACAACAAGCTAGGAAGCATTTCTCGGTAAGATGTCCAGGTTAATTTGGACGAGCATCATCAACGTTCAAGTCAAAAGATGTTCATTTGATACTTATTTGATTATTTGATACTTATATATTGGTATATTTTTCATATATATATTTGATTAATAAGGTAATGGTACTTATGCGAATTTACCACTAACCTTGAAGTATCGTTATGCGGATAGAAAAAAAGAATAACCACTAGCTAATATCAATAATATCTGAATCTGTTAGGCAACGACAGGATAAATGAAGGGTTTAAAGGGTAAGAATCTTAGTCATGCCGCACGCAAAGCCCTGCCACCCAACCCGCACGAATAGTCTCTAGACAGCTTAGATCGGGCGGGAGCGGCGATCTGACCTGGGCATCGTACTCCTCGGCGTACTGCTTGGCGCGGGTGAAGATGAGCTTGCGGCTCTCGATGGACTTCTTCTTCTCGGCCAGGGCCTTCTCCTTCTTCTCGGCAGCCCACTGCTCCTCGCGCTTCTGCTTGCGGAGCACGGACTCCGGCACCGCCACCTTGGCCGCCTCGGACGACATCTGCACGACCACGGCCCAACCAAACTCAGCTCCTCAGCCACGAATCGAATGGCGGCGCAGAGAAGGGCGACAACGGCGTGCGGGGCGGTCGCATACCTTACCTGGACGAGCTGCGTAGGAGAGGGGGACGCTGGGAGAGCGGAGGCGGAGGGATAGGGGGACGCTGGCGGCGGCGGGCTAGTAGTGTGTCAAGGGCGGGTTATTATGTTTATGTACTCCGTATGTACGAGCGGTTTGGTCGCTAGGGTTTGTGGAGGTGATCCGACGGCAGGGAATGATTTGGGCCCACGGCGTGTGATGGTGGGCTGAGGACATGTGGGCTTGAGCCGACGCTGCCGTGGGCCGTGAGATTGTTGGGCCCGTCGCACCTGGTCCATGCATTTGCTTCTGTTTTACTGTCTCTGCAGCGAAGAAAATTTGCGGGCAGCACTCAACAAAATGGGCGTTGGTGGGCATGCAATGGAAGAGATAACGGATAAAGTGAAGAACAGGCATTACCAGGTGCTGTACTTCATTGCCATTGGCTTAACCGAGCAATATGCCCTGAACTAACTGATTTTCTGGCATAATGAAATATACAGCTTGCTTGCACATTAACCTTTGAGACCACACACGGTGTCTCCTGTGATTCTGGAATCAACCATCCAAATCAATATTTCAGTGAAAGCCAGAAAGTTCTGCGAGCCAAAGTGAGAGCAGTAGTTTATTATACATTGGAACTTCTTTCTTGTGCTCTGCTGGTTTATCAACATCAGTTAATTTTCTAATTTAACACTAATTTAACATGTGTGGCTCAATGCACAGAACCAAACAACGGAGAGCCAATCACAAGCAGCAACCTAAATTGCATTGCAGCTGGAGAGTTTTCAAAAAAATTACCAGGTTTTGACACCACCCAACCTCTGCTCTACATTTTCTCTATGTTACCCACAACTTGTTCATGACTTGATGCATTTCTAATGTGCAATGATGAATAGAAGACATGCTGCCCTCCATTTTCTGTTTATGGCATACTCCCTCTGTCCCGCGAGGTTTGTCGTTGTAGCTTCGTCAGAGGTTCACTGATGACCGTGTGAATGTGGACAGCTCTTGGTCCAGGTACATGTCAGAGCAAATGAATGTGGACCATTAAAATGGTACTCCGGACGACAGTCCTCGCGGGACAGAGGGAGTATGTGATTACCTCTGCTGAATTCTCTTTTGACCCGTCAACATCTTGTGAGTTACACTGGTTAAACCGTTCAAGTCCTGAGGTCAAAGAAACCCCTGTCACCAGTCCGTGTTCAGAGCCTGGCATTCTTTTTAATGCTATGTCGGGGGCATCTTTTCCACCAGTCCCTTCCCACTTCCAGCAGTTCTGTTAGATATTTTCTTTCCCTTGTTTATTGGAACCATGTCACATCCATTCCCCAAAACTAGTAAAGTGCCCGTGCGTTGCTACGGCTTCATCTTATGGATACACATGAAAACAAAAAATGATGATATTTTTTCACAGATTGAAGAAGGAATAACCAGGCTTGGTGGAAGAATATTTATTCAAAAATTGCATCAAACTCAATACCGTCGTAATAAATATTAAAATTGGTAACATAGTATAAGAACAAAGTCATGGAGACAGAGAGAGTAGTGTATGCTACTCGAGAATCTGCTCCGAGTTGAGTTTATATTTCGAGAATGTGGATAAAGTTTGTTATGGAGACAGAGAGAAGTCTGGACAAACTGTTTATGATCACAGGCGTATTGGTTGTGTAATTCAATGAATTCCAATTCAAATATGACGTTCCAATTCAAATATGACGTGAAACTTTTGCAATATTTAATTGAGATGGTGTATTGAGAACAAATACTTCGTGACAAGGATTAATTATTTTTTTTAAAATTCTTGCACAACCACAAAAGACAAAAATATTACACTCTTGGTGAAGTGATTATTGTGGCATGATAAACAAAACCATGGCCTGTTTTCAAAGTAGAATAAATGAATAATATGAAATCACATCAGTCACATAAATGCACATATATCAAGAACGCATCAAAACTATTTTGACAATTCTCATAAACTATTTTAGCCTTCAACATAGTCTCCCGGCTAGCTCAGGTATCTTCCATTGAATCCATCAAGTTGGACAAAGAGGCTGCATGGTTCTTGGAGCTGTAAAAACTCAAGCAGTTACCTGACCATGTTGACATCTTATAAGAATCCATATAAACAGGATCTGAACCTAGACAAACATGACATGAGATGATGTTCAACCAAAATCATAGTATTTTATTTCTCACTGTAAGATACACCTAGGCAAAAAAAAAGACAATAAAAGGCAAAATTGTCTGAAATGAGAAGGATCATCAACAAGATTTTTATGCATTTTTAATTTGGTTCTCCATATATATTTCAAACACAATAAAATCAAATCTTATCCAAATAATTTTTATAGCTAGCCACAAATTGCCATTTCAAAGTGGCACTAATGATATCCTGAATTTTTAGAACATCGTGGGTTGAGGGGAGGAGGGCAGCGCCACCAAAGATAGTTTGCTCTTTGCTGCATAAGACTTAGTAATTTAGTTGCAATTTAACACTCAACTTGCATGATGCAAATAAACATATGATCAAAAGTTCTTTTTTAGTGATATTGACTTTCTCTTCAAAATTGAAAAAAAAAATCATGTCTTGATGCAGACAAAATATCTTTGTAGCACCCAAAACTTTTCCTCTCCATGTCAAATGATATCTCTTCATGAAACAATGGTTTTTGCCAGGTAACACAAGTTAGCATTACCCATTTAAACAAAATAGAGGCTATTCAACACGGACTCGACAACACAGTGGTGGGTGCCATCCCCTTGTTCTGGGGCCTTAGCAATCTGCAGCATGGAGACACGTTAGGGAGCTAGCGGTGCAGGAACCGGGGCTTTGTGCCAGAGAGCTCGATCATTGTCACGGTTCTGCCATTAGTATATACCTTCCATTTTCACCAAGCATGAAGGAAACTAATCTGGTTTATAAGTCATGCCTTATTGTATGCTAAATCACAAAGTCTGTGTGGAAGGTTAAAGCACAGAATACATGGGAACTTACTCTTTTCAACTCTTGCTTCTGAAGCCACTTGCACAAATCACTGTAAAAAAGTATCAGAATGTCGTGGGGTACTGGCCATGAAGACTAAACATCAGACAAGCAAATCAGTTAAATAGAAGATAGTGTCTCCCGCCACAAACTGTAAACCATGAGAGTAGATAGTGTCTCCGTGCCATGAACTGCAAACAATGAAGGAACAACAGTCAACAAAGTGCACCAATAGGCCTCACAAAGGAGAAAAGAAACCAACGTTTAGGATTAGGCATATCTAATCTAGTACTGTAAACCTACAACCTGTCAGTTACCAACTAAAACAATTCAAGGAATGAACAAAATAACGATAATCTATGGCCAGCTCCAGACGATCAATGCTTATACTTGGATCACCTTACATGGTTAAAACATATTAACCTTGCTTCAGACAAAGCCCAAAAACAACAAAAAATCTATGACATGAAGAGTTATTTCAGCAAAGCATCCAATGTACAGCAGTTATAATACAAGTGCAGTAGGCCGCCATGCTCATGTCACAGAGGTGCCAAAAAGGCAATACAGGTGCACTTGTAGGCTCAATTAGACTCACGGAATTCAACAGAATAGGAAGAATTAAAAGGGCATGCAATTCCATATCTTGCAGAATCATAAATTCGTCAAAAACCCAACTCCATGGCACTTCCTGGGGATCTTCTTCCGATACACTAATCTAATCTCCCTGCTCATCCTACACAAGAAACTATGCAAACAAGTACTGCAGTGGGTGGTGGCTTTTGATTCTTGGCTTATAAGCACACAGATTAAAAGATATGGCCCCGAGTGCGACATGTTTGTAATGATGAAATTCCACTTATCTCGCTAGATCAGTTTCAGTTTTCAGGTAGATCAGTCATATGAAATTATCACCTATATGCAACTTTTTTTTATTTATCTTCACAGAGAACTTCAGGTAGCACATGGTCTGAATATCTACTCGCTCCGTGTGGACCAAGACCATCAAAACTGAGAATAAGATAATTTGGCATGTCAATAGCAGAATTATCAAGGCAATAACAATAAAAACTAACATCTAGGTATTAAACACGTCTCTTTCTACTCAGAACTGTCAAGACTATAACTGATTGAGAGTTCAAATCCAGATTAGTCAAGGTTCTCAAATTGAACAAACATGCATTATACAAGGCTATAAGTTCGAATCATGTTTCATTAATGAGTAGGAAATCCATGTGTTTGCTGAGGATTATAGTTTAATAATTAAAAACCAATCAAATCATCAGCATGTCAATTTACAACACTTGTATGAGAGAGGGGAAAGGAACTTTTGCATATTTATCTGCAAGGCAAGCAATATGTCATTGGCATGATCGATCTCTTATATTCTCTCTCGTATAGGAATCTTTTTCACGGTGTATTCACAGATAACATCAATATTGTACTTCAGCTATGTAGATAAAATACTTGTTGTTAATTACGAGACAAGGAGCACCTCTGACCAGTATAAATTTCTGGATTCCTTCATGCCGGTTCATTGCTGCACTTTCCTGGATAAGATCAATTTTGTTCTACTGAAATTCTGCAAGCACTACACATCGGCCCTTGAATTATCAATCCGTGCAAAACAGAAGAGAATAGGTAGCAAAAACTTACCAATCCACGGCCATCAGCAGGATCTTGGGCTCAAAGTCCACGGCCTAGCCAGCGTGCACACAAAGAACACACACAAAGGAGGGACGCCGACTGACCTCCTGCAGGGAGAGTGAGATTTCAGACAATAGGACTATTAGACTTCTTTTTTTTTCAAAAAAAAGATAGAGCATAAATCAATTTGACTATGCAATAAATTACCATCTACATGATACCCAACCATAAGATCTGAGTCCAGTTCAATTCATGCATATATATGTGAAATTCTGAACTGAATTTAAGGACATGAATAGTTTTTTACATTACCTAAAACTGGAAGCTTGACATGAACTATTGTTGCTTTATGAATACCTATAGAGCTAAGGTAAATAGCAAGATCATTATGGCAAGTAAATATACTACTGGAACTTGCTCTCTAAATATAGATAAATTGATAAGTAAATAAATTAAAGAACTTCTCAGTTCACGATACAGGAACATGTGTGGTGTTTAAATTGACGATTCTTTCAACTCCTCCAAAACCATAATCCGTGTGCTAAATCAAAGCCAAGTGATAGGGAATACAACACTGGACTCTTACCTTGCAGCAGCACATGGAAGAAATCCAATAAAACTCCTCCTCGCCCATCTCTCTTCCCCTTCTAGTTTTTCAGCCAATGGCATCCAGCAGCAGCATGGCCGGGGGAGCAAGGCAATGCTCTACCAATCACCATGACACAAATCGATGGCTAAAGCTTCATGCATAGAACATGGTCGCAAAGAGAAAGAGCTCGACCCCTAACCTGCTTAGGGTGCTCCCCTGCTCGAGCTCGTGGGCGGTGGGGACAGGGACAGTGACCATGGGGGACAACGCCCTGAACGGTTGGCGGCCTTGACGGCGAGGATAGCAGCCACCAAGCTCGAGCCCCACACCACGCTCTCTGCCCGGCGTCGGGTGACCCGGGCGAGGCTGGATCTGGGCACGGACGCCAGCGTGGAAGGCCCACCCGCGCTGGTGTCCTGGAGGCGTTGATTGTGCCTCCGCCACGTCGTCCCATCTTCGAAGCGCGTATGCGTCGTGGGTGTCGTGAACTTCGTGTACTCTGCGGCAGTCGGCGCCATCCGCGGTCTTGGCTTCGGCAGGCAGCGGGCGATAGTAGCCAATAGCCGTCCGCACGTGGTGTCGCCGCCGCCTGCACGTTGCGGCGTGGTGGAGTGCAGCGGCTCATCGCGCGGCGTGCTGCTAGCCGCGTTGTGGCGAGGGGGCAGGCTGCTCGTCGCGGCGCGGCCTGGCCTTCGTTGTGGACAGGCAGCAGCTCGCGGCGAGGCAGGCCGCCGTCGCAGAGGGCCGGCAGGCAGCGCGGCGCGTTATGGTGGAGCGCGCAGGCGTCTCGGATCGGGCGCGGCGTTTTTTCAGCGTCAGCGTCCCGGCGCAGCGTGATGGAGGTCCAGCAGCATCTCGGATCGGGGGCGCGTGTGGGAGGAGGGAGGTCGGCGTCTCGGCGTTTCGGCGAGGAAAAGGCGGCGCAGAAAAGGGTCGCCTCGGGCTTCGTGGAGGTCGCCTCGGGCTCGCCAAGGGTTTTGGGGTCGCAGGGACGTGGAGGTGAAGGATGAGTGAAGAGCGTTGGATCCCAAAGAACGTTCACCGTTGGATGTGAGTGAGTAAGAGAAATGAGATTGCTAAGTGAATCGGGACCGTTGATTTTGAAAGGTTAAGTCGTTCACGGTACAATTTTATTGGTGTACTTAGTGTAGATTAGAGAGATGATTACTGTGATGGATAGTTCAAGTGTGGATCTAGAAAAGTTTTATCGGTGTTTTATATGTGGTAGAGATTCAGTTTCTGAATGATTGAAACTGCCCGAGTAGTGTTTTACTTATTTTATGTGTGATATTTTCGTTGTGCCCCATCCAAGGTTGCTCTTTCTTACTGAATTTGCTTATATTAAATTCATACAGCTCTGAACTTTAAGGGGACTTTTATTAAATGTGTGCAACCTCTGTCAGTTTTTAACTGATTTGCTGGTTAAAATAGTGTAATGTCTTTGCTTCCTTTTTTTTAATCAAACATGTTGTCAAAAAAAAAAAAAAATCAAACATGTAATTTTGGTGCAGCATGCGAGATTCATCACCTCAATTGTTATTCATAAACTTCCAGTTTTTTTACTATAAGCCCACTAATAATCTTTTGGTCAAACAGCAGGTAGGCACTTCAGCAAAATTCATCCTTGGGCCTTGTTCTCTTTGCATGCAAGTTGCAAGTTTTTGCACTCTCTCTCCATCACATCAATTTCTACCCGCATATATGGAGCATTAAATGTAAGTAAAAAAATAACTAATTATACAGTTTAGTTGTAAATCACGAGACGAATCTTTTGAGCCTAGTTGGGCCACGATTGGACAATATTTATCAAATACAAACGAAACGCTACAAGTGGGGGAATGCAACTTATTTGCGAACTGAACATGGGCTTGATGCCATTGCCGTTATCTGGTTGTTGACCATTGGCACTTACCTGGAATATTGTTGCTCCCTGGTGTTTCCAAATTCCAGATGTTGGCTTGGCCTAAAAAGAAAACCTCCCATCCCTACAAGTGATGGCACCACACTCTACACTAGAAGTGTTACCTAGTGCCGCTTGAAAAAGGAGGTCAAGGCGTTTGTACATGTAATTCTCGAAAAAAAGAACCTAGAATGAATAGTCTGAATTTAATGTAGGATCAGCTGTGCTATTATGTTATTGTCAAACTCGAGTAGAAGAGAATTGATCACTTCTCGATTACGCCCTTGTATTAATTTTTAAGTGACTACAAAAGCTTTGCTCTTTTTTATTAGAAAAAAGTGGTCGGTCTAGCTTTTAAGAGAAAACCGGACCTAAAAATCTTACAACTATGAGATGAAAAGCTACTCAACAAACAACTAAAAAAAAACACATGTTAGCAATCAACTAGATAAGACAGCTAAAAAAACTCTTCGAGAAATACTAACATCGGTGGCAAAACCACCGTAGGTCCACCCAAACAACATAGATGACCGCTATTAAGCAACTAAGGAGAAACATTACCACCTCTATGTCCCGGGTTTGGTGGATAGCTTACCGGTTCATATGGATTATCTTAGTGACACATTGAGCCACCAACACTCTACACTACCTTGTCCTTGACTTAATGGTCCCGTGCTCGCAAGAATCATCCATGAGAGCACTCAAAACCACAAACCCCTGCATACCGGAAACAAATTCTATGTGGCAGTGCTGCGCAACATTGTTCATGCGACACCGTCGACATCTACATGCACGACCATCTTGTCGCCACTAGATGCTCATCCATCATTTGGTTGTTAGTCGAGCCGAGGCTTCCGCAATGAGTCGCATAGCATGCAATTGTGTGATCGAAAGAGAAAATACACATGCAATTGATTGATGGCGCGTGGAGCTCATCCAGGCGATGTCGCATGAGATGCAAGTTATGGCACCGCTGCATAGAATTTTATTCCCTGCATAATCCTTATCTTGGCCTGGTGGACCGTCTACACTCATATTGAGACCAACTGTCTAAGGACAACTTTTGAGTGTAAACACCTAAGTAATTGACACATAGACCTAGTCATTCTAGACTATCTGCATGCCTCTACATGACTTCCTCAACTCCAAATGTAGGCTTTAGTTGGAACCATAGGGACAAGATCCTAACATATAGGTATGTTAAGCCTCAGGATCAAGGGTTCATAATATAAAGGGAGGTCGGATCCCACAAAGCGGGAGGAAGAACCTTGGGCAATCATTCAACAACCGATCATTCCACTCCTCATCGCTCCACTCCTACCCAGCACAAAGGGCAGAGCAACCCATAGAGGGGCACCGAGAGCTCATCCACTGCTCCTATCGTCTTCCTCCTCTCTAGCGAGGGAAAGACCCCACCGGTGGCGAGGCAACCTTAGGATTAGCACCAAGCTAACCCCTACCATATCTCTTCCTACACTATGTTATAACCCCCTGATTTTGGGTGCATTTAAGGATCATCAGTTGTTGGACATAGGGCACCGGCCCGAACCCAAATAAACCATTGCGTCCTCTCTGTGATTCTTGTGTTCTTGAGTCCACCTGTGGCAGAACCTTCTAAATTATATAGCCCACAAGTACCTGACATTGTCCTTAAGACCTCTGTCAGCCGTAATTGTGCACCACATAACCTAGAATGTTCCGTCGGGTGGATCCCCGATAAACCACGTTTCCTCCAGGATCGATACTTACAGAGACATCACAGTATTACAACAGTTTTCATACACAAATACCAGAGTAGCGGAAGACTTACGATAACTTAATTTACAAACTTTTTGTAAAACTTATACAAACCAGAGTAGCATTATTACAGAACAGCGGAAGTATCATTACGTAACTTCATTACAATCACAACAACGAAAGCGCCCTGCCCACGGGCCACACAACTTATTCCTCAGCAAACTCTTCCTCGACCACCGTCATGCAACAAGGGCCGTAGCACACTTGTTCACACGGTTCACCTGCAACAGGGGTTTAACAAACCCTGAGTACAAAAGTACTCCGCAAGACTTACCCGACCAAAAATTGGGGAGAAGACTCAGGAATGTTGGCTAATAGGAATCAAGGTAAGGCTTTAGCAAGATCAAATGACACCTTTGCAAAAAGAGACTAAGCCAATCCTTACTTTACTACATCAATCACTTGTCAACCATGTTTCGGATTCAAAACTTTCCATCATCAACTTCCATTATTACTACGATGCTGGTGCTAGGATCACGTCTCCCATATCGTGGAGCAACGACGATTCGAATCGCTTTATATACCCAGCTGGGGCTTCCTAGCCACACGATGTATGCGAGGACCGAACATCTCACACACATCAACTCACGCTTGCATTTCTCCGCACTGAACGGGTCCTAGCCACGAGAGCACAGCACACCATCTTCCTACGCCGTCAGTCACAACCGTCGACGGGTGCACTCGTAGTATGGGTACACGCTACTTCCCGTCCCGGTGTCCGTTCTCGTATGGATCATACAAGGGAGCTTACCGCCATTAGCATGCGACTAGTACTATCCAATAACCTCATGATCCAAGGGCCAATGCAACGAACGGTGCTTAACCGACTCACAAGTGGACGACACTACACCAGGGCACTAGCCCCTCCTGGTGCAAGTCACTCCACCCGGTCTCAACTTACTCATCATCATGCTCTTGTTGCGTACCCTTGACCCGATCAAAGTGAAGGGATACCAACAAGTAACATCAGGTTTTCATAATTGCCCTCAACGGGGATTTGGTTATCACACTTTGAATTCATTTTATTTATAAAGCCTATGCTATCAGCAGGGCGAAGCGTATACTAAGCATTTTATAAATCAAAACAGGTATCCAGGATAATATATCAAGGTACGGTAAATGCATCAAAGTAGGATCTCACACAACTTCTACACCTAATGCATTGTATCATCACATGAAATCATAAAAACTTTTCGAAATACAAGGGGGCTTGCATGCATCCGGGGCTTGCCTTGGGGCTTGACGAAGTTAGGAGCAGTGATGACACTATTGAGATCAGGATCAACCTTTTCACGCCGAACACCTTCTTCAGACGGCACGGCTACACGATTGAGATGCATGATTACAATGCAGTAATAAAGGAACATGTGATAATGATGCAACGATTGTTAACCTATCTTGAGTACAACTTTCCTTCACGGTAACCTCGCACTAAGAAGGTATAACTAGCACCGACAACGAGGGACTAGCGATACGCAATCAACATGAAATGCCGAAGGTCATTAGGGTTAATGACCTAGGGTCATCACTCAATCCCAAAATCAGGCAACCTTAATAGTGATTAGAGGTGATTACTAATTTATTAACCATTTTTACAGTCGTTGAAAGCCACTAATTAACTTGCTAATTGGGGATTAACTAAACCCTAATTAATTAAAGAATTAATTAATTAAACACTAATTAACTAAGGTATTAATTAGGTGTAATACAAAACTTAATCAAAATAGGATCAAACTTCATAATTAAGATCATTAGCATCTAATTAGCACACAAAACAAATTTCATGATTTTTGGACTTATATTTTAATTATTAAAAATCATTGAAGTGGCATTTATTAATTTAAAGGAGCAATTTTCATTGTAAACAAAAGTTACTGAAAACCAGGGTTAGCATTTTTCATTAACAGAGCAAAGCACAAGGATCACAGATATATATTTTTCACATTTTTTACTTGCCCAAAATAAATCATTATGAAAATGTGAATGTGCAACATTTAAAAACATAAAGGAAAAAGAAAAAACTCTTCCTTCTTTTTTCGCAGGCCACTGCGCGGCCCATTCGGCCCAGCACAGTGCCGGCCCATCCGCTGGCCCGGCCTGCTTCAACGCGCCGCTGCCCCCCCTCTCTCTCTCCCCCTCGGGGCTGAAAGGTGGGACCCGCCTCGCCTCCCCCTCCTCTCCCCTTTTTCTCCGACGGACGGAGCTCGGGCGACGGCGACGACGGCGCTCGCCGGGCGACGACCCACTCCGGTGAAACCGACCGCACCATCGTGCCCCCCTCACCGAGACAAACACAACAAGTTACTACACGACTACTCAAGGCTATCGGAGCACGACGCACCGCGGCCGCAGCTCGCTCGGCGGGCGCGGCGGGTTTGAGCGGCCGCTGTTCCACCGAGCCGCGACGTGGCCGCGGCGTAACCAACCGGCCGGGAAACATCAAGGAGGTCGCGAACCTGTTGGTGGAGTTGGTTGGGCTTGGGATGCTCCGAGTTGGCTGGGCTGTGGTGAGGTGGAGCTCGGGCGGCGCTACTACCGGCCGAGAGGAAGACAAGCTGCGGCCGCCTCCCCAAGGAATTGGATGGCGATTGGTGGATCAAAAGCGCCGCAGAGGAGTGACGGAGGTGTTGACAAGGTGGCTGGGACGCTGGTGTCGCGTCTTCGCGCGAATTGGGCGGTGATCGGAGGTCCGCCGGGCGGTGAGCATGGAGGAAGAAAAGGAGCGCCGACTGGACGGTGGGTGGTTTTTATAGGGCTTGGACGTCGCGGTGAGGTGGCAGGAGGGTTCACGACGAGGTTTAGGTGGACGGCGGTGCGCAAAACCCGGGAAGACGCCGGAAAGGACACGGCGGCGGTCGGCAGCCGGCCGGCATGGGCGCCATGCGAGGTGGCATGCCCCCCAGACATCTATGTAGCAGTGACACCTCACCCATTTTCCTTTTCCAAATTACTCAAAAAACTTAAACAAGTACACAAAAATCTCCCAAAATATCAATTGTGTAACTTTTTATGCTCTACAACTTTCATTTACCAAGTTTGGTCAGATTCCAAACAATTTTTGAATTTGAATTTCAAATTTGAAAAGGGGACAAAACCCTAACCTTTGGGATTTCAAAATTACTTTCAAATTTTGAATAAATGATGAAAATCTCCAAAAATAAAAGTTGTTCCATTTCTCAAGATCTACAACTTTCATTTAGGAAGTTTTTCAGGAAACCAAATAATTTTTGAATTAGATTTTACAACTCAAAAGGGGGCATTTTGCAATTCAAATAACTTTTGAATTACTTCAAATTTTATTCAAAAACTTGAAAAAAACTTTATATACCAAAGTTGTAGAGCTCAAAGAGATGCACAAACTGTATTTTTGGAGTTTTCCCAAATTTTGAATATTTTGGGATGAAATTGTAAAGGGGGGCAAAAACACTTTGAAATTCAAACCTTTTGAAAAGGAAATTCAAATTGAACTTTTGGGCAATTAATTAAGGGTGTGGTGGTACTTTTCAAACCCAACCAATAGTACACTTTCAAAGTACAAACTTCATACTTTGAAATAGTACCAAAGTTTGGTAACTTTTATTTAGAAAATTAATTATGGTTAGCTCCTCAAAAGTGAATTTGAAATTCAAATCCAACACACAACCACTAGGGTTAGGGTTTTGGGATTCGGATTCCGAATTCAATTTTGATTCTTTCTTTTGCATCATTTGACTTGTAAAACTTGGTTAGGGTGTAAGTCAGGGTTAGCCAAACACTTGCAAACATCAAGGTTGCTTTTAATGGATTACTTTTATAAATCAATTTAAACATGGAGATAAAGTTTAAATGGTATATGTATGCACATACGATATAAAGGGGCGCAAACAACCCTAGAATTGTCAACTCCTTTTATTCATTTACGTTAATGTTCTCTAATTATGAATGCTCATGCAATTATGATGATGACATGGCAGGTTTAGGCTAACGTAACACCGGGGGTGTTACACCACCCAAGCCATCGGAGACACATACTCTCACACCAACTCAAACAATCATGCTTGCCACAGTTTTCTTCTCGTGATACATAGCCTACTCATATGGAACCTTCTCACCCTACACATTGTGAAAAGTCTGTCGGTGTTTGACCACCGATAGCCTGCCACGGGGTTCCCGCAGCAGTTGATTCGGACCTCGGCGAACGACTAGAACTTGGCGGTTTCACGCAAGAGACGCACGGTTTATCCTGGTTCGAGCCCTCGTCGTCGAGTAAAAGCTCTACTCCAGTCGGCCTTAGCCTTTTGCGTTGGATTGATGTCGATTGTGTATTGTTCGTCATTTACAAAAAAAGGGTGCTCTCCGGCTCTTTTTTATAGGAGGAAAAGAGCCGAGCTATGGTTTCTAGTCCTAGTCGGATCCATAGGAAGTGTTTCTGTTCGACACGAGAGGTTACTTTCTATTCGTCTAACTAGGATGGTCCGTATTCTACTCAGATCCGTCCTTCTTGCTCTTGTCCCGACGGGAGCCGTCGGGTGAGTAGCCGTTTCACGTCCCCGTATCGACAAGCCCCGAGCATTTCAAGTAGAACTCGGGAGCGCTTTGCTTCTCGGAGTGATGCTTCAAGTGGTCTAGTTGAAGAATTGTTCCCTTTTGTGCGCCCGTAGAGGCGCACTCATTGAGTGTAGTTTCGAGCCTCCCGCTACTTATTTAAGTAGCCGGAGGATCTTAAGACAAAGAAAAAAGTTGAGGGTGTATGCCTGTAGCCCCCGAGCCTTCGTCCGAAGTTGTTTTTTGTCGAAAAGAAGTCGGGCGATGGCTTTGGTCGACGACGGCGCCCATAGGCGCACTCATTGAGTGTAGCCCCGAGCCTCTTGCTTTTTGGAACAAAGAGCCTGGAGGGTCGAGTAGCACGATGTCTTTTTGAAGTTGTAGCCCAAAAGTAGTCGGGTGGTGGCTTTTTGATCGACGTGCGCCTATTGGCGCACTCAATGAGTGTAGCCCCCCGAGCCTCTTGCTTTTTGGAACAAAGAGCTGGAGGGTCTAGAATAGCATGATGGCTTTGAAGTTGTAGCTCCCGAGCTTGAATTCTTTTCCTGAAAAAGTAGTTAGGTTCTTCTTTAGCCGCCGCCTCCGAGCTTTTTTTTTTTCGAGCTAGCCGCAGCCCCCGAGCTTTTTCCGAAGTTCTTCCTTAGCTGCAGCCCCGGGCTTTTTTCCGAGTTCTTTCGTGTAGGAAACGGACGACGGCTCGTGACTTTGCTTTTACCTTGTCCTTTATGTCCGCTTTTATGGTTGGGCGTTATACCGGTGGTATAAAGGCTATTCTTGTCTTTGGGATATGCCCGGAATATACTCTTCATTTGCTCTCTTTTTTGCCTTCTTTTATTGTCCTTGTCAATGCTTCCCCTGAATTGGTGAGCTTGGTCCATGTACACCGATCTTGGCCTATAAATTGCACTTCCCTTTCGGTTGTTTTTGAGTCTTGTGGTATGCTTCTTCCCGTTCTTGTGACAATGATAGTTTGTGAGGTTGAACAGCCCCGGGCTTCTTTCTTGTTCTTCCAATATGGTCTATTTAGTGGGTAGAAGAATTCTTGAGATAGGGATTAGAGGCGGACTAATCCCGGAGTAGCATTGTGATTGGAGGCCCGTTCGTAGGTAGAAGAAGTCTTGAGATGTGCCTTATTTGGGTCATTTTGCACTCTTAGTTCTTCTTTTCCACTCGCGGACATATGCTCTGGTGGTGGGAAGGTTGCCGATCCAAGACAGTCCTCTACTTGTGCGATGCAAAAAATGAACGGCCAACGCAGAGCCTGGAGCCCTCTTGTTCACATGGGGTTCGATCCGACTTGTTCTTGGAGAGGCCCGATGTGATGCTTGATCGATCGGTGCTCCTTTTGGCAATCTTGAATGCACTGTGTTGGTGTATCAAGGTTGCTTTGGATCCGCTTCGGCTCATTCTCGCCTTAGAGGTAGTTTGGGTCTCAGAATAAGGACGGTCTTGGATTCTCGCGTAATTGTTTTCTATGGCGTAATTCCTTTGGGTTCCTTGTAGCTATTGCTTTAGATTTCTTCTCGAATTCGATGGGTCTTGTAAGGCTTGTAACCTTGTATCCTGTAATCTTCGAGAATATTTGATCAATGATCCGAGTTGTTTTGTCTTGAGTTTATGGCTGTCCGCCTTCGAGCCGACTTGTTTTTGGTTGATATGAAGATTGTATATCTTTTAGTAGACTTGTTTTGGCTCGAAGTTGACCGGCTTCCTTCGACCGAGTTGTTGGTGGCCGTCTTCTTTTGGGTCGACTTGTTATGGTAATATTGGCAAAGCTATCTTTCCTTGTAACGGATACAGTATTTTATCGTTGGTGGGTAACGGATAAAGACCGTTATTCCGTGATTTAAGCGTTCATGGGCCTTTTTCATTTACCGCGTCCTTGTATCCGTTGGCCTTTTTACCGTTGCCCCTTAAGTGGGCCTTTTAAGACCGGTCTATAAATTGGTCTGCGTTCTTGTTCTTCTTCTTTACCTTGCCCTTGCTTCCCCGAAACCCTAAGCGTAGAAAAAATCCCCAAATCTTTGCTCTTGCATTGCCGCCCACAAGATCCTCTTCTTAGTTTGGGTGCTTGATTCGTTGCATGGGAAGGAAGAAGGTGGCTTCCAAGAAGTCGGTAGTTGAGAAGTCTGTTCTTGAGGAGGAGGTCGACGAGCGGTGAATCCCGAGTTTCTTCGCTATGAAGGCCATCGCAAAGAACTTCCCCGCCCGACTACCCAAGAGAAGCATTTAGTTGAGCTGCAGGATTTGGGTATGATCCAGCCCCCAAGGAGTTCTCCGGTTGGGTTGCGTCGGGTGAGCATCGTGTCCCCGTTCCTCGCCCGGGGAGATTGTGCTTTTTGTTTCTTTTTGTTCGCGGGCTTTGTTTTTGCGGCTTGTTCCTTCCTCCATCGTTTTCTTCGCTTCTTTTCCATTTCTCTTCATGATCTTACCCCGAATGGGGTTCTTCATCTTTTCTCTTTTTTGTCCATTTTTGTGAAACTTTCCTTGGCATTCCTCCCTCTCTCTTCTGTTCCGTTTTCTTTTTTCCGTCTCAAGCCGCAGCCCCAAGAATGATTCCCTTCACGCCCTTGGTGGATGTGGGATCCAATTCGGCAGGGGGCGTAAGTCGAGCCACTTCTTTGACTATGACCTTGTTGACTCCGTGAAGGATTGGCGGTCCGAGTGGTTTTATGTCGGTAATCTTGATGGAGGTGCTTTGGTGCTCCAAAGACTCCAAACCTACTCGGGGGGTCCCGCCTGTTCCTAATGATCGGTGGGAGAAAGAGCAGCTCACTTCTGCCGAGTTGTCTCTTCTTGAACCTCTTTTTTAGTAGGATTAGGTACTTGAAGCGTAATGGCTTGTCCGGTTTTGCTATCGTGGCAAGTTACCTCCGTCGCCGAGTACAACCTTTGAAGGCGCGTGAGAATTTTGGCTTTGAGTACTCGGGTACCGAGGATCCCTCTCGTATGGTGGCCACGACCGAGTTGTCAGATGAAGAGATGCTTGTTCGTCTCCAGAAGATTTTGAAAGGCGCGTCGATGGTCCCAATGATTGGATTCGAGTACTCTGCTGATAAGCCTCCCCCTGCTGTAAGTGTTTCTTCCTATTTATAACTGTATTTCTGAGTTCTTTTTGACTGTGATTGACTAGTTTCTTGTCTTTTTGAAGCCTTTTGGCAGGGATTTTAACGTTGATGCCTCTCTCTATGTTGATGGGGAGATTGCTCCTCCGCCCCGCTCCTTTGGTCGCTCCTTCGGCTTCCGCCGGTATCCGAAGGTCGAGTTGATTTGCCGTGTATTTTTGTGAGGGAAACCATTGAATATGTTCCTTACCACCGGTGACCCTTCCTCGAGTTACTCGTCTTTGGTGCCAAGAGGCCCGCCATGGGGATTCTTCCTCTTCAGCAGCTCAGAAACGGGCGCGTTCTTCTCCTTTCCCTCAGCCATCAGGTAACCTTTTGATAGGTGAGAGGTTGTTTGGTTTTACTTTTATTCGCTCTTTTTTTGGAAAGTAGTCTTGATTCTTCTCTTTTGCAGGCGGTGTATCTGTTCTTCTTTTTGAAGATGAGGTTGAGGATGTTGATGATTCTCCTCTTCTTCGTCGGTAAGTGTTGTCTTTTTGGCTTTGGTATACATACTTCTTTGTTGTTTTTGTTCTGACTTGGCTTTTTGTAGCCCTCGTGCGACTTCCTCTCCTTCTTTGGCTTTAGAGTCCTTGCTGGGTCCTCCTCCTTCCACCGTCGAGTTGTTGGTGGGTTTAGATGTGATTATGCCGCCTCCTCCTCCTCGTCCTCGTCTTGCTATTCGTCATGCTCCTAGGTCAGTGTCGACTTCTTTTCCTCCTTTTGGTGTCATTTGTCTTTAGCTTTTTTTTTTTGTTCTTGTAGGTCTTTAGCTTCGGCTTCCGATTACGAGAGGACCGTGAGCGTTGGAGCTATGGGTCGCGTCGTGCTCGATCCTTATCATTTGTGGATTTCGGCCCCCAGTGGTGGCTTCATCTTCTATTTCTTTGGGACTTCTTCTTTTTTCGGTCACGCAAGCGGTTGATTCGATTGTTTTTGTGGCAGAAAAGTTGCCTCTTGCCCAGACCCTTGACTTCTTCTAGGGTTGGGAATTCTCCTTCTTTGTCTCCTTCTTATGCTCCTTGGGATTACGTTCGTGATTTGAAGTCGATGCGCAGGATCCGGAGGAGGATTTCAACCCGAGTTCCCGCCTTAAGAAGCTTGAGGCTGAATTCAAGTCTTTTTTTCGAACAATTCGGGTAGGATGACTTGTTTGCTTTATTTCTTGTCTTGTCTTTTTCTTATCCTTCTTTTTTTCTTTTATGTGCGGGAGTATGTCGGTGATTTCGACTCTTTTTGGCCTGCTCGTCGAGTCTCAAAAGAAGTTGTTGGATGAGTGGCTTCTCAAGGGCGGGCGCTTGATGAAGAGCGTCAAGGGACGTCGATCTTCGGAGCGCCTTGAGAGCTTGAGAGTTCTGTTCCGCTGCTTTGTTGATTCCGAGAAAAAAGCTTCTCGAGATCTTCAAGGTATTTTGTAAATGCTTTTTTGTTGCGTATAGTTTTGTCGCCGCTTTTTTCTCGACTTCTTTTCGCTTTCTTTTGCGGCTTTGAAGAAAAAGTACTCGGAAGAGACCGAAGCTTTGAAGCTTGAAGTGAAAACCTTCCGCAATGATTCGAGAAGGTAAAGGCGGATGTTGAAGAAACTTTAGCCCTGTGCTCTACCGATTAGGCGTGGTGCCGATCGAGATCTTTTGCAGGCCAAGGCATCGATTGAAGACACTGTCCGCTCTTCCGAAGGCTTGAAGAAGGCAGTGGTCAACCTTGCCGAAGTTCTCATGCGAGGTCTTGCCACTATGCCGAGGAGGCCCGAAGATGTTGGTCCGACACGGGTTCGTTCCTTCCTCGACCGACCGAGCGGACCATCAACTTTGCCAAGGATGCGGTGTTGCTTGGTGTTCGTGGTGTTTTGGCTCGCATCCGAAAGTGGTCGATCCCAACTTTCCTCTTGGTAGAGTGATGGATGGGACTCATACTCCCGAGGATGAACAAGCACTCGTGGAATCAAGCTGCGGTTCCGCGCCCTTAGCTCGTGAATTTCATCGATCTTGTAGAGATTACGCCGGTGCGTCCGATGATGGTGATGATCATCGGTAGTAAACTTTTGTTGTAATGAAACTTTGTTGTCTTCTCGGATAAAATTTCTTGAATCCCGCCAAATATCTTGTTCTTTGTGTTGAAATGTTTGAATATTTTGATATCCGTTGTACTCCTTTTTGGCGTTGTGAATCCATCTAAGAATAGTTAATATTGTAGCCGTCTTTAATGATTAGTTCGGACCGTAGGCCCTCATCCGAAGTTCTTTTTTCTCTAGAAGTCGGGATAGGTCGAACTCTCTCTTAGCCCTCATCTAGTCCTGAAAAGGAGCTAGGATATAGCGAGTGTTGACTTTATTTTAGCCGTACTCTCATCGGTGTTGTGAAAACAATCCGGAATAGTTGGGTTCAGGCTAGGTTGTAGCTATTTTGCACTTCAACGAATAATTCGGACCGTAGGCCCTCATCCGAGTTCTTTTTTATCTAGAAGTCGGGACAGTCGAGCTTTCTCTTTGCTCTCATCTAGTCCTGAAAAGGAGCTAGGATAGGGCGAGTGTTGACTTTATTTTAGCCGTACTCTCATCGGTGTTGTGAAAACAATCCGGAATAGTTGGGTTCAGACTAGGTTGTAGCCATTTTGCACTTCAACGAATAATTCGGACCGTAGGCCCTCATCCGAGTTCTTTTTATCTAGAAGTCGGGACAGGTCGAGCTTTCTCTTTGCTCTCATCTAGTCCCGAAAAGGAGCTAGGATAGGGGCGAGTGTTGACTTTATTTTAGCCGTACTCTCATCGGTGTTGTGAAAACAACCAGGGGGGTCGAGCGCTTTTTTTTTGCTCTCATCGAGGTTTGCCAGGGGGTCGGCGATTTTTGCTCTCATCGGGTTTGCCGGGGGTCGAGCGCTTTATTGCTCTCATCGGGGTTTGCCCGGGAGGTTGAGTGCTTTTTTGGACCGTAGGTCTTTACTCGAGTTCCGTATTCTTAGAAGTCGGGATCCGGGTTCGAAAAAGGAGCCGAAATACTATAATCTTTCTTATGAATCTTTGTTGAAGGAAGTAGTACATGTCTTTGTTGTCTAGGCGTAAAATCGTCGTAATTGAGAGATGTGCCATGAATTTTTTATTGGAACTCCGTCTTTAGTCATCGGTTCGTAGGATCCCGGTCCTGTTACTTTTTGTTACTATGAAGTGACCTTCCCATGGGCCGAGTAGTTTGTGTCTTCCATCCGGTTTTTGTATTTTTTTCGAGAACTAGATCGCCCGGCTTGTAAGATTCTTGGTTGAACGCTTTTGTCGTAATATCTTCTTAGTCCTTGCATGTATCTTGCCGATTGTAGTGTTGCATTGACTCGACTTCTTCTAAGCTATCGATTTCTAGTCTCTGGTTTCCTCTCGCTTCTCCTTCGTTATATTGCTCAATTTTGGGAGATGTCGGATCAAGTAAATTTGGTAGTACGGCTTCCGATCCGTATACTAGGAAGAAAGGCGAGTAACCGTTTGCTCGCTTATTTAAGTTATTAATCCCCGGACTACTTTGGGTAGTTCATCTATCCATTTTGCTCCATAATCTTTAAGGTCTTCATATAGTCGTGGTTTTAATCCCGCCAAGATGAGTTCGTTGGCTCTTTCTACTTGACCGTTTGCTTGAGGATGGGCCACCGATGCATAGTCAATGCTAAATCCATTGATCTTGAGCCCACTTTTGAATTCATTAGTCGTGAATGGTGATCCTAGGTGCGTAATTATTACGTTTGGCATCCCAAATCGTGCATAATTTCTTGGATGAATTCTTGTGCTTTGGCCGAGCTATATTTTACTAACGGTTTGTATTCTATCCACTTGGTGAACTTGTCGATGGCCACTTAAAATGTACTCGAACCCTCCTTTGGATTTCTTAAGTGGTCCGACTTGATCAAGCCCCCAAAGATGAGAACGGCCATTTGGTGGGATGCATATTAGATTGTGAGTTGGAACGTGTGCTTGTCTTGCGAACATTTGGTTTTTGCAGTATTTGACTAGTTCTTCAGCGTCTTTTAATGCTTTGTTGGCCAATAGAATCGATCGAAAAGCTTTTTCCGACTAGTGTCCTTGAAGATGCATGATTCCCCGCAAACATCCCGAGTGCATTTCTAGTAATATTTCTTTCCCCTCCGTTGTTGACACGCATTTCAATAATACGCCCGATGATGCCGCTCTTTTGTAAAGATTATCTCCTACTAAGACGTAGTTTTTGCTTGCTTCTCGATTACCCGAAGTTGCTTACGCTTTATTTCGTGTAACTTCTTTTCCTTGAAGTAATCTATGAATACTTGCATCCATGTTGAGTTGTCTCGTGGCTGATCATTAGAATTTGCTCTTGCTCTGTCTTCTTCTTTCTCGTCTTCTTTTTCGTCTGTCTTGATAGATGGTTTGTTTAATTTTTTTTACAAAAACTCCAGTGGGTACTTTTGCCCTATCTCGAGCCTAGTTTGGCTAACACATCACCGCAACATTTGAATCTCGTAATATATGATGTATTTCTAGACCTTGAAAATTCTTCTCAAGTTTTTTCGATTTCGCGCAAGCAATAGGCGTTCATGTTTTCCTTGGTGCAATCCCATTCTTTATTGACTTGGTTGATTACTACTGCTGAATCTCTCGTAGACTAGTAATCTTTTGATTCCAAGTGATGTTGCGACTTGTAGGCCGTGGATGAGTGCTTCGTGATTACGCTTCGTTGTTGGTGGCTTGCCATAAAATTTGTAGAACATATCTCGAAGTTGTTTTTCTATCGTGCGATAAGTAGTAGTACTCCCCGCTCCCGCCCCTCCTAGTTTTAGAGATCCATCAAGTATATTTTCCAATGGTCTAGGATGGCGTTTGGAGTAGGTTTTTGTATTTCAGTCCATTCCGCAATGAAGTCGGACAATGCTTGAGATTTAATTGCCTTTCTTGGTGTGAATTCTATCTTGAGTGCTCCGAGTTCAACCGCCCATTTTGAAATTCGTCTGTTGAGTCTCGGTTTCTTAAGATGTCTCCGAGTGGAAAAATCATTTACGACGACTATTTTGTGACTTTCAAAATAATGCCCGAGCTTCCTTGAAGTTATAAGTATCGCGTAGAGTAGTTTTTGCACATGAGGATATCTCACTTTTGATCTTGTGAGTACTTCACTTATGTAGTATCTTGGTCTTTGTACTTTGTAGATGTGTCCTTGTTCTTCTCTTTCGACCACAATAGTCGTGCTTACTACCGGAAGTAGTGCAAAGTAATGTAGAGCATAAGGTCTTCGTCTTTCTTTGGTGGTACTAATACTTTGGAGATGTCTTTGATGTATGCTTTTAGCTTGTCGAAGGCTTCTTGTGCTTCTTCGTTCGAGGTAAATTTGTGCGCTTTCTTTAGTAATTTGAAAAAAGGTAAGCCTTTTTCCCCAGTCTAGAGATGAATCTGTTGAGTCTTTGCCATGCAACCCGTTAGTTTCGTAGATCCTTGATATCTATTTGGTGGGCCCATGTCGGTTATTGCCTTGATTTGTTTTGTGCTTGCTTCAATTCCTCTTTGGGTGACGAAATCCGAGTAGTTGTCCCGATGATACGCCAAATACACATTTGTTGGGGTTAAGTTTCCACTTCCATCTTTTGAGATTGTTGAAAGTTTGTTGTAGATCTTCAATCGGAGAATCGGGTTCTTTGTTTTGATGACTACGTCATCTACATACGCTTCGCGTTTTTTTCCAATTTGATCTCCTAGACAAGTCCGGATTGCTCTTTGGTATGTTGCTCCTGCATTTTTGAGTCCAAAAGACATTGTTTTGTAACAATAAGCGCCGAAAGGTGTAATGAAAGAAGTTTTGCTTTGGTCTTCTTCTTTTAGTGCGATCCGGTGATATCTCGAGTAGCAATCTAGAAAGGATAATAGAGCTGATCCCCGCTGTTGAATCCACTATCGATCAATTCTTGGTAATCCGAAAGGGTCCTTTGGACGGTGTTTGTTAAGGTCCGTGTAGTCGACACACATACGCCATTCATCGAAGTTCTTTTTTGTGTACCGAGCAGGATTTGCCAACCAGATGCGGGTGTAAGATTTCTTTAATGAAACCCGCCGCTAGTAGTCGGGCTATTTCTTTTTTATTGCTTCCTTCTTGTATGCGGTGAAAAACGTCGTAGTCTTTGTTTGATCGGTCTTGCTCCTTTGTTGACTTCAATTTTGTGCTCGACTAACTCCCTTGGGACTCAGGACATATCTGGCTGGTTTCCGGGCAAATATATCCTTGTTGTCCCGTAAGAAGTTGGTGAGAGCGAGTTCCTATTTGAGGCGGTGTGCGCTGATTGTGGCAATCTTTGATGGATCACCTATTCCTAGATCAATCTTTTGGTGTCCTCTCCTTCGGTTTGTGGTGAGTGTACTTTATTTTTGGTTGGTATCTCTAGTTCTTCGTTCTTATTTACGCTCTTTGCCGAGTTGATTTCACCTTGTATTTTTGAGGATATACGTATTGCTTGTACATCGCATTCGTAGGCTCTTTTTAGGTCTCCCTCGAGAGAGAGAGAGTACTCCGTGTAGTCCGGCATCTTGAGTAGTAGATATGGATAGTGTGGTATAGCCAAGAATTTCGCTAGTGCTGATCTTCCTAATATCGCATGATATGATGATTCAAAGTCTTCAACTTCAAACTTGATGAGTTACGTCCCGTAATTTGTGGGAGTTCCAAATGTTCTTTGGAAGTGTAATCTGTCCAAGAGGCATAGCTGGTCTCGGGGTACTATCCCATAGAAAGGTACGCTTGTAGGTGTGATTATTTTTGAGAATTCTGTTCCCATTTTTTCTTGGTGTCTCGTAAATATGATGTTGAGTCCTGCCCCCATCGATGAGTACTTTGTTCTTGTTATGGCGGCGATTGTTGGTCCGAGTACTAATGGATATAGCCCCCTGCGTTCCCAACACTTGTCCATTGGTCTTCCCGTGAGAACCGAATTGGATATTGTGACCGGTTTAAATATCGGGTGTTGTTGGCTCTCTTTGCCATGATTGTTCGCCGAGCAAGCTTGTCTTCTTGTTTGCTCCTAGAACCGGGTACTCGAGAATATTACCGAGCATTGTTGCTCTTGGATTTTGAAAACCGTTATCGGTTGTGTTGTCTTCTTCTTTTTTTTTTCTCTTTGTTTTCTTCCTTGTCTTGTTTGTCCTTTCTCATATATTTTTCTTGAAAGATGCGACACTCTCCCATTGGGTGGATTCTGTTGGATGATAGATGCATTTCATGTTTTCGAGGTCTTCAAATCTTCTTGCTTAGGGTAGAATTTCTTTCTTTTGATTGGATGCCACCATGTTATCGAGAATATCTCTTTTTGTTGTGGAATTCTTGTGCATTTGTCTTGAATGTTCCATCTTCTTGAATTGTCTTGATACCTTGAGTTATCCCGGTATCTCGAGTTGTCTTGATAATCCGAGTTGTTTTGGTTGTTCCATCTTGTGTTGTTTTGATCGTTCGAGTTGTTTCTTACATGCGTGTTGTTTCTCCTTTCTCGAAGTTGTTTACATTTGTCCGGAAATCTTTCTCTTGTCTTCTCTTCTCGCTGTAATCATCTTTTCAATCGTTCTTTTGAACTCCTCGTTTGTCCGAGGGTTTTCCTTGCAGTAAATCGTGAAACATCCATCTTACTTTTAGGCCGTATGAAAATGCTTCTATTACTTCTCTCTCGGTGATGTCATGTACTTGTGCTCGAAGTTCTCCAAATCTTCTATAGAAGTCTCTCGAGGCTTTCTCCCGGATTTTGTTTTAAACCTTTCAACTCGGCTTGCGTTATTGGGTGGATCAAGTATTCTGCAAAATTTCTCGCAAAATGCTTTTTGGAGGTCGCCCCATGCTTTGATAGATCCGGTCGTAACTTATCGAACCACCGGAGTGGTAGTGTTTCAGGGGCCATCGGAAAAAATAGTGCTTTTATATCGTCATCGCCTCCGGCTAGTTCTATAGATTGAGAATAAATCCTAAGCCATTGCATTGGTTCGGTCTTGCCATCATATTTTGAATGATTGGATGGTTTAAATTTGTGAGGTAGTTTGATTGTGAGTAGTCTTCTGCTTGAAGCAAGGAAATCTGTCGGGTACTTTTTCTCGTGCGTAGTCGAAATCGCTTTTGGTCGTCGTATCTTGAAACAATTACGTGGGGGACTTTCGGGTGGTGTTGGAGATCTTCCCCCTTTTTCCCTCGCTTTTTTACGGGTCCAATCGTGATGAGGTTGAGCTCTTCTCTCGATGATTTGGAGTTGATAATCTTTCGAAAGCGGAAATCCTCCGAGTTCTTTGACTTGTCATTCGGATGATATGTGTCGGGGAGGTACTCGGTCGTCTTGTATTCTTTTTGCGCAGTATCTCCGAGTAGACTTCTAAGCCCTGGCTTGTTCTTCACTTGGTCGTTGTATGGCGTCAATTTCATTAATTAATTCTTGTATCTTGTCGATAGGATCGAGCCTTGTCCTTTGCCGTAGCTCATCTTACTTCGGCTTCTTTTTCGGCTCTTTTTTGATTGTACTCGGCTAGCTCTTCTTCATATTTGCGCCATGCTTCTCTTCGCTCATGAACCCGGTTCCTTCTTCCTCCTTTTTTCTTGTTTCTTCTTTCTCTTCTTTGCTCGCCGTCGGTTTCTCCTTCTCTTGTGACGGAATTTCTTTGGAATATCGACCGATTCTTCCGATGATCCGTAGTCGGGTTGAATTTGGTGGTACTAGAGGCCGCCTTATCATGAAGACTTCTTCGTGCATGTTGGATGGATGGTCGAGTTCTTCTCCTTCTAGAGGTTTACCATATTGAAAAGGAAGGAAGGTAGAGTACTTATCTTGTTTGAAGATGTTCCATTGGTCGAGGTCGTAAGATTCCATTGCCTTCTGGGTGATACTCTGATATATTCGTGCCGAGTTGTTGAAACCGTAGTGAAAAGAACTCGGCTTGTCTTGTATATTTGGGTTTTCAGCTTCCTCTGTGAGCTTGAGTCTTGGAAAAATTTCATGTATCTTTGGTTTGGGTCCTTGAAGTAGTCGAACCACGGAGAATTCCTTGTTAAATGCTTCGCAGACCCGGCTTCCAAGACGAAGGTTGATCCCGTAGGAAAAACCATCATGTGTAGGTCCGTCGAGCCTTTGACGTTGATTTCGCCGAAAGCCCCTACGGGCGCGCGCCAGTGGCGGTGTTTGACCATCGATAGCACGCCACGGGGTTCCCGCAGCTAGATTGATTTGGACCTCGGCGAACGACTAGAACTTCGGCGGTTTCACGCAAGAGACGCCACGGTTTATCTGGTTCGAGCCCTCGTCGTCGAGTAAAAGCTCTACCCGATCGGCCTTGGCCTTTGCGTTGGATTGATGTCGATTGTGTATTGTTAAATGCATTTACAAAGAGGGTGCTCTCGGCTCCTTTTTATAGGAGGAAAAGAGCCGAGCTATGGTTTCTAGTCCTAGTCGGATCCATAGGAAGTGTTCTGTTCGATTCACGGAGGTTACTTTCTATTCGTCTAACTAGGATGGTCCGTATTCTACTTAGATCCGTCCTTCTTGCTCTTGTCCTGACGGGAGCCGTGCTGGTGAGTAGCCGTCTACGTCCCGTATCGACAGTCTCACCTAGGAGAACATATCTACATCAACCCTTTCTCCTAATGATCCAACTTAGAATGTGATCCAAGTTATCTAAGTTAATCATGAACCCTAACTCTATGGACTTCTTATGCATATCCAACCCCTAACATCTATTGCGCTCCATATATCCCCCCTCTCAAACTATGTAGGACTTACTATTGACCACTGTAAGGAGAGATGTCAAATGTTCACCTCCTTTTGTACGTTTACGACGACCTTAGAAAATGCAAAACGGATCCTGATGCACACAAGGGAACTCAAGATCAAAAGAAAATAAAAAAATATCTCCTAAGTTCTATCGCAAATCATCCTTTATGGCTGACTTCACAATGTTGACTCCAAATGCACCATCTTAGATCCTAGTTTGGGTGATATAAGTGGGTGCGTCATTGAAGATAGGGCAACCAGGTCCGGTTCCACCTATACCCTGGATATGTACAAGGCCGTGCGGCTGTTGACGTCGGCGTCGCTGCCGGCCAGCATCACGTCACTTCCGGCAACCTCCATGGCGGCCACGGTCGACGGCGCTGGTGCCGGCATCGACCACACAGTGGTGGTGGACGGCTACTTCGCAATTTGTTCAGTTCCTTAGCTCTCTTTTAAATTTGAATTCTTGAATCTTGGAGAGATCTATAGTTTTTTCCCAAAAATATCACGTAACTAATTACAATGTTGCTCAAGTCTACTACACAGCCATCACTGTCTCATCAAGCAATGCATGCATTGGCTGGCCGTGTCATCGCACCTACATCCATAGGCATCTTAAGGCTTTCAGAAAAAGAAAACAAAAACTATGGAACCATCATTAATACTAACTAGATGGATTCCCCCGCGGGTACGAAGGATGACTATAAGAGAAATTTGTTGGATAACCAATAAGAATCAACATGTTAGCTTTTAATAGATTGTCAAACAATACTAGTACATGGAGAAATAAAATAGAAGAATTCTACTACTACCAAAGAAGCTCTTCAAATCAACAAAAATAAATCAATTGAATTGAAGCAAGTGCTGGCCCAAGGCTGGGACACGGACAGGCTCTTGGGCGCCTTGTTGGGCCGCACGCAAATTACCCCAGACCACCACCAAATTCGCGGCCGCGGCCGGCCGCAGCTCTCCGTCGATCCATCAAGGCGGCGGCGTCGATCCCCGAATAATTCCAATTCTCTATCGATTGAAGCTTCCTTCCATCGACGGGGAGTGGCGGCGTGAGGTTGGCGAGTGAGAAGAACTTCGTAGAAGGCGCCCGAGGCGGGGACACTTGCCGCTCATCTCGGCTTCCGGCTCTACCGCAGCCGCCTCCTTTGCGGCCGGCGACTCTTCAGCGGGGGCGTGAGGGGCGGCGGCCAGCCGGCGGCGCCCGCCCGAGGGCGCGGGATGCGGCGGCCTTGGAGGTGGCGCTGATCCAGGAGGCCTCCTTGGCGGCATCGGCGTCCTTGGGAGACGGCAGCGGGCGGAGGTGGCGGCGGGGCCGAAGGAGGAGGTGGTGTAGGCGGCGATGTCCAGCAGACGCCGGGCGTGCTCCACGCGCTCTTCATGCGCTCGTCGTCATGCACACCAACTTCGTGCAGCAGGTCAGTCACGGGCCCGTCTCTCGAGAATTGCCCTCCATTGCTCCTGCTGCTGCCGCTGTGATGGATTGGGAGCGGATGTAGCTATTTATGGATTATAGGGGGGAGGCCAAGAGCTGCAGACCTTTCGTTTCGTTATGCAAAGGCGTCGATTCACGGTGGAGGCGGGGAGGCGGGCACGGCGGCGCTGGAGGACGGGATGGGTTGGTACGGCACCACGAAGAGGCCTCGGTGGGAACATAGGTTACTGGTGACGTGGCCCAATCACAGCCCTGAGAATTCCTAAATTAGCCCCTAGTGAGGGATACTCATATAGCTGTAGTAGATGAGTTGTTAGTCTTAGATCGACTCATGAAAGCCGTCAGATCTAAGCAATGATTTTATCACAATAGATCCCAGTGTTTAGACTTTAGAGTCATTCTTAATCCTACCATTTGTAGACTTCGCAGTGCAGTGTGGTTGCAGTATAATATCACTCCTTCGATTGGACCTACAATATATACATACCTATGGTCCTTGACATATACTAATCGAGTTATACGGTCTCGTAATATATTTCAATCACCTGGTTATACATTAATTTTGATCAGTACGTAGTCAGTCTAATCAACAAGTGTCATCCCGTTCTTGAATCTTGATCAATATCACCCTCTGGCTAATTCATCATCATTTGCTTCAAGATAAGTTATATATTTGGGGGCATGCTTGCCTGTAGAAAGAAGCTCCGCATTCTCCACCACATTCCCTGCTGCCCTTCTCCCACCACCTAGGGACGTAAGAGGAATCATCCGGATGATCCGTCCGACCACCGCCTCGTGGGCCAGCCCAAGACGACGATGCCAGCCCAATACGACGGACGACGACGACGGCCGAAACCCTAACCCGTGCCACCACGCTGAGCTCGCCGTCGTCTTCTTCCTCGCGTCACCCGCCTCCACCCAATCTCTCCCCCGGGGTATAGAATGTCCAGCCAACCGAGGGAGGTAGGCAAGCCCGACGGTGGGAATGGTCGCCAGCGGCCTTAGGTGCGGTTGGCCGGGTCGGGACAGGCGCCGAGCTCGGATCTCCGGGGCCGATGGCGGGCGCGGCGGCAAGCTCGACGGGCAATGGAGAACCGCCATGGTGGCGTGGCGTGGCGGCGGGGAGAAGAGTGGTGGAGCCGTGGAGGTGGAAGAGAGGCGGCGACGCCCATGGCGCTAGAGTTCTCCTGGAGCTCCGGCAAACTAGGGTCATGGCGCGGGACAGCGGCGTCGCGGGGCGGAGGAAGAAGAGTTTGTGGGCGGCAAGGCAGCCCAACTGGGGTGGTCGGACTGACCACCCTGGTCGGCCCCCTGACACACCCTGGGACCGGGACGTAACCCAGAGCGACATGGAACGGGACAAGCGATCGGCTATTTTGATTTGCGACTGTACGTCTTAGGCCCAGCCCGTTTAGTGTATGGGCCCATGTATGAAGCAGCCCACTAGTGATATCCTCCTCCACGGTCCCACCCCGTCGTTGGCCTCGTGGTCGTGGTTGCGTTGCGGCGATGAAGGGCTCCACGGCTGCTCTCATGGCGGCGGCGCTGCTGATGCTGGTGGTATCGCCGGCGCTGCTGATGCTGCTGCTGTCTCCGGCGGCCTCGGACACGTACGAGCAGGAGACCCGCCGGATGTTCGTCCAGTGGAAGGCCAAGTACAAGATTACCTATAAATACGCCGGCGAAGAGGAGTGCCGGTACGCGTTGTTCAAGGACGCCCGCCGCACCGTTGCCCGGTCCAAAGTCGCCGGGGTGACCACAACCGGCCTCAACGGTCTCAGCGCCCACGCCAGTGAGGAGGTCCTCCAGGGGGAAGGGGTCCGGATCGGGGAGAGATCGTACGAGGAGACCCGCCGGATGTTCGTGGGGTGGAAGGCCAAGTACAAGAAGACCTACAGAGACGTCGGCGAGGAGGAGTGCCGGTACATGTTGTTCAAGGGCAATCGCCGCGTCGTCGACAACCTCAACGCCGCCGCCGCCGGGAAAACAGCTTACGGCATCAACCAGTTCGGCGACCTCACCAAGGAGGAGGTCCGCGAATCCTGCGATGGGGAGATGGAGGGAAAGCTCAGTGCCTTGTGCCAGGCCGCCGTCGCAGGGTACCCCGGCGTCCATCACAGACCGATTTGGTCCCAGGTAATCATCATCTTGCTGGTTTTAGTTTCTTTCTTCTGTAATTATTATGGATTTCTTTTTTTTCGTTTTGGTCAACTGCAGTAGTTTCGGTATCCATATGAACACAAGTAGAGCCTTGTTCGGTAGACAAGGGAACAATTATCGACCTCTTCACCATAGATAATAAACAAATAAGGAGAGACATACTTATTTTTTTATATATTGGTAGGATTTGTTATCTGAGTATACAACATTCTAGAGCTAACGACAAATATGTATGTGAAGATTTTTGTTATTAACCTTTTTGGATATGATTAACCGAGCAGTTCATTTTGTATTACTACTATTGTATGGTAATTTGTTGTATAATTGTGTGATTCTGTTACCAACTGGAGTACAGAATGGAAGAGAAGCAGGGGTTTGGTTTTATGGTCAATGAGTGTTGTAGAAAAACATTTTCTTTTGAGTGTGTTCATCAAACATGGACATTAAAATTTCTCTGGACTGAGATAAGCTTAGCTAAAGCGGGCAGTGTGCTAATGGTTGATAAGCTCGTAGATCCATAAGCCGGTTTTCTCTAATGGATGACATCACCATCTGCTGTCATTTGACATGATGCTAAATAGCCTCATGGTCTTGGAAACTCTTAAATCTGAATCTCGTGTGTATCTTTCACAATCGTATTGGTAGCAGCACCTACTGTGCATTGTCATCGCTGGCATTAAACCTCCTCGTGATTATATTCATTTACAAAAACTTGTCTTATATAGGTTTGCTGGTGCATTACTTCGGAGCTGAAACAAACAGAGTCTGGAGGTAGCGCCATTCCTGGAGATGAAGCACACATGCAGATCTGAGCATCACTTCCGTTTGTTGCCAGAGAATTTTACAAAAAAAAAAAAAAAAAAAAAAAAAAAAGATGCTAATGTAATATGGTAAATTTGAGATGAAAATGTGTGCATTTCCAACCTATGCAGCTATGCTAAAGATTGATCTGATGTGTGTTTTCGGTTATTTGCTATGTCAAACTTGTGCCCCCATTGATTTCTTGGCAGTGACGATTCTTGGGCTAATTACAATGTTTATACTATTCGTGCATGAGCTTCTGTGTTCGTGGTTGACTTCTGTCAGACTTTTCTTTAACATTTGGGTAGGTCATTTCGTTCTCCCTTGAAAGAATATTGCTTGGCACTGTAAATATGCCTGTAGAAAATAGGAGTTTGTCCTATTTGAGTTTATTTAGGAAAATGTAAACCAACTCGACAAAAGTAAATAATCTCATTTCTTATGAAGACAATTCTAGCTGGCTTATGGGGTTCGAGTTCAAGCATCAAAGCACCAATCTGACCAAAGAATTCTTATGAGGACAAACTTGTCTTTGAATACAAAACATAAAATTATTTTTAAAAAAGATAAACTATCAATCAATTACATAGCTGAACAACCCAGGTGTCTTTTGATTGCTGTAATAATTTGTAATTGTCATTTATGAGATTCTGGTGCGTTCATTTTCCATGGTTCAAATTTATTTTCATTTAGTTGATCCTTGCCAATATATGTATCATATAAATATGCCAGTATTGAGTGTGGATGCAATTGCCATGTCTGGGAAACATGAAGTTGATTTGCATACAAATATCTGGAAGGTAAAATCTTCATAATTTCATTCATTCCAGTGTGTGTTCCAGCGTTTTAATACAATGGCTGCATTTATTGTTACTGTTGTTCATGAGTTGTTATGATTGATGAAGAGACACTACATATGTGGGTATTATTAAGTGATAATGCATACCCTCATTAGTCAAAAGCTAGCGGACAAAAGATTATGCTGGTTAATTATTTTCCACATGTTAATGTAGAACTGCAGAGACATGTACTTTTACCGGCTCTGATTTGTATCTTGCTGCAGGATGAACAATATTTTTCATCTGTACTCCAATGTTTTTACTATTTTAGCAGCAAAAATTGTATTGTAATTTCTAAAGATTCTACAGTTGCCTTGCTATCATGTCTAATATTTTCTCTCTTCCTTTATATCTGTTTAATACAGCTTCGCTTGGATGGCTATGGCCATGTCATTGGTACAGAGTACTTCGCTCATCATGATCATGGTATAATCTTCTTCCTCCCTGCAAGTGCCAAAATAAAAAAACATGGAATCATATCAATTGCCATATGAAAGAATTTTATCTGCGGTATGTGTGTCCTTTATTTTCCTCGATGTAGAAAGTATATATTCTGCTGTTGTAAATATGCTTAGTTACCAGGCGGTGGTGTTGGGTACCCTGCCATTCAAGCTTGAACCTGATACCTACCTTTTTTCCTACAGTGAGAACTGGAACTCCTAGCTGTTTCCTTTTCCAACAAAAAAGAAAGAATGTGATATCTTTTAGTAATTTATAATTGAAAGAGATGTTGTAGTCAGCAAGGGTGCATCCATCGCTTAACTGACTCCCCCCAAGATGAGAGACGCTGTTGGTGAGGAGGGAGCCTGTGATTTATTAAGGCAAAGCAAGCCAGATCCATATGGTTAGTTGCATATCAAATGGGTCTATAGTTAATTCAAAAGCAAAGAGATGTCATGCACATGTGCCTGTCTCTTAAAGCACTCATAAATTTCAGATGTAGTAGTGAGTTGCCAAAGGAAAAAAGTGGAAATTCATCCCACAGAAAGGTATTTCAAGTTGTGATCATGAATTTCATTTTCTGGTGTTGCTAATGAAACTTCTTCCTAATTTCCGCAGGTCTATGGAATGTTAGATGTGCAGACGATTGCTGGCAACTTACATATCTCAGTGCATGGTTTAAACATTTTTATTGCTGAAAAGGTTAATAATCTAATGCCTTATGATTTTTCTACCCTTTGTACCTTTTGGTTCTGAAGTATGGGTACTTTCTGAAATTATAGCATTCATAAGATAAAAGTCTAAGCTGCTAAAAAAACTTAATTCTTATGCGAGAAAGACGGAAAGAGGGGTCATTCAGTTTCCTTCATATTCATTTGGGTTCCTATCAAAACATCTCTTCAAGTGGCTAACTACATGGTGTCAAACCCTGTCAATATGGCATATAATAGGATTTATTCACGCTACTTCATAGTGATTTTGTGATGTAAGAAAAAAAAAATGTGTCTAAATAAAAACAAAAGGGATAAACAGAGAAATAACAAGTGAGCCAGGAAACTCTGAAAACTGGTATTGGAATGAAAGGGATGGTAGCTGAGTTATGCTTATGCTAACCATCGCATGATATTGAACGAACCATGGTTTTTCTGTTGAGCTCTGCCTTTTCCAGTCTTACCACTTATCTAAATTTATGAAGTATATTTGTTCTTTTATTCTTGGGCATATAGACATTAAAGTTTCTCAGCATTTGAACTAAGATAAGCTTGGGTAAAGAGGGGTTGTGTGCTAATGGTTGATAAGCTGGTAGATCCATAAGCCGTTTTTCTCTAATGTATGGTCTCAACATCTGGTGTCATTTGACATGATGCTAAATAGCCTCGTGGTCTTGGAAACTCTTAAATCCGGAGACTTGCTCGTTTGGCCTTCAGACACTTCAGCTTGCATGTATATATGTATATATCTCCGATGGCTAATCACGCTAGACTAGTGCCATGGGCGCATGTATGTCTTGCCGTCTCTCGCCGTACACGTCTTTTCGGCAATAGTGATGTGTATGACTTTGCTTTCAATCCAATAATCCTCAATTGCACGAAGAGGTTGGTGGACTATGAAGCCACCGAGCCATCATTACGTCTATGGTACTTGAAGGACATTTTTGAGTCTCAACACTTCTGAAGAAAGATGGGTTTTTCTACTAATCTGATTGTACAGGAGGGCTGTAACCTGCTCTCTGTGCGATGTACGCGACGTGGACACCAGAAGGATCGGAGGTACGCAACGCAACGAAGAGGCTCCTTGAGATGACGACGTCTCTGCTCGAGTGACTTTTCCCTTGCCCCTGCTGCCGTGCTGCGGCAATGATCCACGCCGTACCTCCGTGTTGGTCACCGGTGCCGGCGTTCACCCGTTTTCGTCCTAGACGAAGACGATCTCATCACCCGTTCATGAGTTAGATCTCGTTTTCAGTACCTAACTACTACACTCCCATCGTTTCGGAGTAGAGCATGTTGAGGTTGCCATCCAGTTTCGAAAAAGAAATCAGATAAACGATCAGACATCCAGAATCGCAAAGAAAGAAGCACAACAACGTACACATCCATCAGATATGTATTTCAGATAAAAGAAATAGCCCATTACTGAATTTTGGCTATTGCCAATCTGCTTCGCTGCATCTCATTGTTTTCCTCAGATCAGGCTACCATTATTCCTGCTGAATTTTTGTTCCTCTGATTGATGCATTAAGGTGCATTCAAGATTACTAAGCGCATTTATGATAATGGCTACTACATCAAGATATATAGTGAGGAAAAGATGCGGCATGCGAAGCACACGAACATGTCAGGCCAGCCCAATCTGGGGGTAGGATCCTCCCACGATGAGAATGTCGCAGGTGCCGTCTCTGTTCGACGAGCAGAATGCTATGACGAGTGTCCCTGGTGCACGGCCCAGCGTACTCGTAGTATCGGAAGTCGAGGTTGTTCTCGCCGACGGAGATGGACACCGCCACGGGCCCGTAACCTACAGCGGTCAGCAGCTCGAACTCGTCGTAGGCGGGCACGGACTCGTACCCCCGGACGCTGAGGTCGACGCGCGGCTTGCCGGCGGCCTGGCACGTGCCGTTGGTCGCGGTGTAGGGGTAGTCGGCCTCCGACGATATGCCCTTCTTGGCGATGTAGTCGAGGGCGTAGATCCTGCTGCCGCCTTTGCAGCCGTGGGCGTTGTTGTCGCAGTCGACCAGCTCCTGCTCGGAGTGGTCCAAAATTCCCCGGTTGTCTCTGGCCCCTTGGATCGCATAATGGCTCTCCACCGCTCCCACCGCGCCGAAGGCCCAGCACGACCCGCATCCGCGCTGGTTCTTGACCGGAGGGAGGCACGGACCTGTGCCGCACGTCTTGTTGCGCCAGTCGATGGAGTCTGGGAGAGGGAGGGAGCCGTTGCCGCGCCTCCTCACGGGCAGACGAGCGTCGGCTGGTTCGTCAGCCTTGTCGTTGCACCCGTAGTCGCCCTCGAACTCCGTGTCGCTGAGGTCGACGAAGCGGTTGAGACCTGGCGCATGTCCTCGTACCGCCGCTCGGCGATGGATCTGCCGCGCGGCCTCCTTGAAGAGGCTGAACCGGCGCACCTTCTCTGCGGGCTGGCGGCTCACGTTGAAGTGAGCGAGCCAGCGCTCGTAGAGGCGCCACAGTGCCTCCTCCGACTCGATGTCCTGGTCGGCGAACTTGACGCCGGCGGCCGCTGGCTCCATGAGTGCCAGCAGAGCCAGCGCCACGCCGAGCTTCATGGTGTCTGCCGCTAGCTCTACTCTCTCTGTCTATGTGTCTCAATGCTGTGTGTGGGAGAGCGCGCGCGTCTTCGTCGAGGCAAGGGTCGGTCCCCGTCCCTTTTATATTGCAACGACGAGCGCCGGCTGGCGGACCGGCGCGCGGTACCTGGTGTACCAATCGCCCTGCGTGACGCCACCGCGCTGCGCGTGGTCGACACCTGCACGTCAATCTGCACGACTGCACCAAGCTGGCGTTCCTTGTTCCGCGGCGACCCCGAGCTTGTCAACCGGCGAGCTAGCAGTAGCACTGTGCATGTGCAGTGCAGCGTTCGGTCGGCTCCAACAAACAGCAGAATTGGTGAGTCTGCACGCTAGTAAGCTCTCGTTCAATTAAGACCAGACCATCCTGAAATCCCTCCTCCCTCGATCGGCAATTCGGCATCATCGATCGGCATGTGCCGATGTGCGCACTACTAGTCCATCACAAAGGCAGCTCTCGACATGCATGGAAATGTGTGTTTGGGCGGGCGAAACTGCCCTATCAAATGTAGGAATCATCCCTCTGCTGCCCTCTCTGTGCTAGCTAGTGTGCAAATCAACGATGGAGATGAGATTATTGCAACTCTGTCCCGTCCTATGGTGTGCCATCGCTCTGCCAGTCGAGCACCAAGAGATTTTGTTGCAGTTGTGCGCTTGAGATTGCGAGCAATAAATTTGGCCAACACTTGCTTTGGCAACACGAAAAAATCCAATTTAGCCTGTGCAATTCCTAGGTGCTCTTGTCAAGTTTTACATCCATGTTAAAACTTGCTTCAAATATTATATTTTCTGACGCCATTCCAGATGGACATAGCTATAATCATATCCCACCACTATACTTATCCATAGCTATGCTAGTGATGCTTGAGCAGCAGGTTATGATCTCTATGACGCACCCTGGTCAAAGCCTCGCATTCAGTCACAAAACTTCTAGTAGATCCTGATTGTTCGAGGATAAAAACCTTCACGGCAACAATAGCTCTGTCATCTTCCAAAGTGCATTTGTAGACTGCCCCAAAGCTACCTTTACCAAGCAGATTGGCGTCTGAAAATCCATTGGTGTCATTTGCTAGTGCATGATAAGAAACCCTGCCTTTCATATTGTTTCTCCGTTGTTGGTGATAGGAATGTGGTCTTCTGCTTTCGTCTAGTCTTATTGATCTGTTGAAAGAGGACAAGTATGGTACATAAGAACAAGATTGCACCAATTATTACCAGAGCTACGGTAAGATGCCGTTTTCTTTGGTAAATGTAGGGTAGTAGGAATTCCACCGCAAAGCTCATTATTTCCTCTATAATAAAGTCGAGGTACTTAGAAAGGAGTGACAATGTAAAAATCTCGATAGGAATTGAACCGTTCAGGCGGTTCATGGACAGATTAAGGGATATCAGATTCTTCAGCTTGCTGGAATTGCTCCAAACAGAATTGGCGGTCCAGTCAGCACGCTACGCTCCAAGCCACCTAGCCTCCAGTCTGGTCCAACCGTCCATACCAGACCAGCCTGAAATTCCTCCTCCCGCCCTCGATCGCCATGTGCGCAGTTCTAGTCGATCACGCAAGAGCGCTACGCGCTTGCCATACGTGTCGAGCAAATTAACATCGCTCGTAGCGTTGGTGCAAGATGAAGTTTCGTTCGTTCCGGCTTCCGGGACTGGCTCGAACGGCAAACTGGTGTTGCATGTGCCGGCGAATCATCCTGCTGGCACTGCTCTTTCTGCGATCTGATTTTGGCATGCCACCAAAGAAGTTTGGCCGGGCGAAACGGCCCTAACAAATGTAGGAATCATTTGACCTGTGCTAGTACGCTTTGGATATACAAACTGCGACTGCATGCGTCTAACAATATGATCCATGTCACGTGCGGCTAATTAATTTGCTAGCTAGGATCATTATTATATTTATTTGCTAATTTCCCCTTCGTTTCGCGTTGTTTTTTTTAAAAAAAAAGGTCTAAATACTACCCTCAAGTATAGCAAAATCCTAGGTAGCCACCAGTAGTGATCATGTACATGTGCATGAAAATCCTGGTGTACATGCAGATCAATGACACAATCATATGTATGATGTTGGCTCCTTCTCCTATGGAGATTTTATGATTCAACTAAATCTGTGGGACAAATCTAATAAACTCTCAAGTGGAACCTTCTAGTTGTATATGGTGTTGCTCAAGAGGAAAATGAAACTGATTTCTTATTAGAATTATCTGCCTTCTGTAGCAGGAATAAAGAACCTCTGTTGATAGGTGGAGACTTTAATATCATAAGATATGCTAAAGAAAAAAAAAAAAATAAACCAACTGGGCTTCATAGACATTCTGACATGTTTAATACTTTGATAAACTTTTTCACGGTTTCAGAGAGATAGTCATGACATGTGGGTTGTTTACTTGGTCTAATAACCAAGAAAAACCCACTCTTGTCAAACTAGACATAATTTTGGCACCTAAAGATTGGGAGGACATTTTTCCAAATTCAATTGTCAAAAAACTTCCAAGAGATATCTCATATCACAATCCCCCGATTATATCCACTGGTTCTGTTATGCCTCGAAACATATTCAGTTTAGATTTTGCGCCGTATCCGGCTTGGTAATCCAGACTTCTTTCCTGTTGTCAAAAGAATTTGGGAGAAACCATGAAGAGCCCACTCTGCCTTGGATAAGATCCAACAAAAGCTTAAAATGTTTAAACAAGTATTTCAAAGGGTGGGGATTCAATCTCCAAGGGGAGTTGAGGAAAAAAAAAAGATTGCTATTAGTGCTGAATTGTTAGAAATTTAGGCATTTTCCAACTCAATTTAATCCGGAGAAATAACAACATAAATGTGATGACATATAAGAAAATTAGCATCATAATTGTGACATCAAACGTTGTCATGTGTATAACTAAAATATGATCAGTATAATTAAACCATGACATAGCTAACCAAACAAAGAAGAACATATATCATGGATATGATCAAATAATGATTAAAAGCATGTGAACAAGGCATATGAAACATACGAGAGAGAGCACATATTATAAGAAATACAAAAACAAGAATAAGAGACGAGTTACGGATATAGATGTTGGTCCCATGCCGAAGGCATCGGAGGCTCCACTCGCACCAGCACCTCCAGTCATGGTGTGTGAATCCGTGCATTCTACAAGAAAATTGGCCTTCTAAGACAATTTCATTTTGTCATGTATAGCCCAAAACTGTCACAAAAAGTAAGTTTAAAACGAAATCCGAGCGTCATGGCTTTCGTCATATAATGACCGTCACAAATTGTCTGGCGTGACGAAACTTCGTTTTGCGTCACAAAACATCCAAATATATGTGACGCTACCTCCACTCTGTGTCATACAATACTAGATTTTATGACACTAGTCAACACGTCTTGTAATAAATTCTGTGTCATATATAGTGTGCTAACCATGGTTAAGAAGTCGGTTATGCTGGCTATTGTGACGATAAGAAACAGTCATGTATAGGTAGTTAACCACGGTTAGAAGCTGTCATATATTGTGAGGCCCACCATTTAGGGTATAGGCCCATATTAGGGCCCAACCCAATTGAAACAATAATAATAGGGATAATAATAAACCACATAACTAATTATATTATCAAAATGACCTTACAAAATTGCATGTTCCAGAATACATGTTTCATACTAACATACAACAAAACTTAAAAGAAAATGATCCAGCCAACTAGATAAATTCCAGCATCTAGCACCAAGTTTAGCCAACAGCAAGCACCAAGTTCCTGCACCATACAAGTTCCAGCCCACCAGCAGCCATTGCCAAGTTCCAGCCAGCAGTGTGACAGAACCGACCAATTTATACACGATCAAGTATGAACGCCCCCTGTTGATCACGGTGGCACGCACATACCATCACGTATATAAATCCGGTAGTCTGCCGAGTGTCACGAATGACCTCGATAAATCAACTTTACAACCAGAATCGTACTCGATTAAGCAAATATATATCACACACTCAGAGTTCGCAGCATAAGAGTTATTACAATAAGATAAAGAATAATGAATAAAAACTTAGTTTCAAATCAATTGACAATAAAACAAAGTTTAAAATGATTACTAAATCAAAACTTGAGTGGTATTGCTAGCTTAATTGACATCCTCCGGTGAAATAAAGAAGAGAAATATTCTATGGAGTAGCCGTGCCCGTCGGCTTTTAGTTAACATCATCCATAGACAAAGTAATTCACCTGCAACAGGGTGAGATAAAACCCTGAGTACTCAATTGTACTCCGCAAGACTTACCCGACAGAGAAAAGATAAAGGCTCCAAGGGTACATGACAAGTATGAAAGGAAAGTTTGTCGGCTAGCAAGCTTTGCGGAAATTGCTTACTAAATTTGATCCTTATTTCAATTGTTACAAGTCAAGTGTACTTTAGCTATTTAGAACTACCTTTGCATAGACTACGCTCTTTTCTTACACTTATGGCAAACAATTCTATTAAGTGAGGCATCAAGTATAATCCGTCCAATCTCGACATTTAGTTATCATTTCTTAACTACGTCTCTGCGGTCAGATATGAGTTTCTCACTATCCGGGAGAGACGGCGATTCGAATCGATTACACCAGCTGGGTAAAGCCCGTATCACACACTCTCGCAAGCCGGACCAAAGCCTGCTCGAGTCACTGCTCGCTCTATTCGAAAGATAGGCTTGATCACGCTATGCAAAACTCATGGTACTGCATCCTCACAAGTCATGCCCGTTCAGCCCGTAGCCCGTAGTCACGCATGGTCTTGGACAGTACCTTTCCCCCTTCCGATCGTCCCAATAATGCATAAGCGGTTCAAGAATTACCTCGAATAAGCTAACCAGTTTCACCGTCAAAACGAGTTATTTGGCGGTTATGTGAAGGTACGTTCAATCTCACACCTAGATCCAGAATACGGCTCGGTCCTTAATCGACACAGATGGAAAACACCAAATTCCGTCCGGTCTCCAATTATTAACCGTCATATGATTAAGGACATCACAGGTATCAACCTCGGGTTGCGGATGACAGGAATCATCCATCTTCTAATCATCTAGGCATGGCTAAGCATCAAAGCTATCTACTCAAACTAGTGGAATGGAAAGGTATATTTGGGTAGATAAGAAATTCGTGCAACAACGGTATCACGCAATGCCTATAGACATAATATATAAAGTAAAGTAATTGAGAGTAAATAATTGCATTTCAAAATAGAATAGGTTAATGGAATGCTCCGGGGGCTTGCCTGTGTTGTAGGGAAGGTTAGTTGTTAATCTTGATATCGGCATCTTCCGTCGAATCATCTCGTTGGGTTGGATCCTCACGATTCTCCTCCGAAGCTTGATCATCTTGGACCTTCTCACTCGCATGCACTACACGTAATGAAATGATGCGTGCTTAATGTTATGCATGACGTGATGCACGATGAGATGCTTTACTTAGATAACAACAAAGGAAAAGCTACATAAAGTTCCATGTGTGTAATTCTCTTTCTCTGATGACAACACTATATTATCAAGTTTATTTTTTAATCTTTACAGAGTAGGTGCATATCTCCTCTCAGAAGAAGTTACCACAAAACTTGCAAGCAACCACATATTAGCTACTATAGATCTATCATAATTATTATCATTAAGGAATCAAGTTGCCGAGGATCATTTGGGTTTCATGATCCAAGGTCTACAATTAATCCGAAAGTCACATAAAACATTACATGATTAACTCTTTCTAAAAACTATAGCAAAGAAGTATCAAGATCATTACTTAACTAGTTAGTGGCACTATTAACTTGAGTTGGGTATTACTTAATCAAGTTTAAGATGCTTTATCCATGATGAGCTACACCACTAAGGTGATTAACCAAATTCCTTATGCATACAAGGGTTACAAGGATGGAGGCAATCAACTTAGAATAAAAAGCAGAACAAGGCAGCAGCATACATCTTCTTCTTTTAACTATAACTGAAGATCTAGACATCCAAAAAGAGTGTTCTTAGACTTTTTGAAAAGCTTATAAAGTTGTCTACAGCTTTGTTATTGTTATCTAAAAATTAATTCAATTGCTATCAAGGTCAAACAATTCAGATAAGCAATTTTGTCCAAGATTGGACAGAATCTATCCTTGTATTTAATATATTCATAACTAGAGCTATGGACCATCAAAAGTAGTGATCCAAGATAATTTGGAAGGCTTATGTAAAACACTACAACTCTCTAGTTATAATCAAAAGGTGATTCACAAGTTAAATGGCTCAAATAATCAAATCTTTTATATCTGTTCAGAAGACAAACAGAATCCTAACACGAATTTTATTGAGTCTACAACTCCCAAATCTATTATCCAATAATCATGAGAATTTTGGACAAACTAAATATGGGAATTTTCTACAACTTTTGTATTTAACATTCCTACAGAAAACATAATTTGAATTATGAAAACATCCTCTAGATAGAAACAGCTCCTGCTGTCCTACCAACACACATGTGCAACTAATCCGTACTTGGTCCATTAATCAATTCAAGCATGAGCAAGCATGGACATGGATCATGAACTACTATTGGTAGGGCTAATTACATCATATACTTAGCCATTTAAGTCATGATAAATTAAGTAGTAAACACAACATACATACATGGACTTACATGTATACATGAGTCAATGAAATATTTAAGCTCTTCTTAGTTATGACGCCTACAAGTAAGTTATGGTACATCAACAGGTAATCAGTCAGGACAATCGAATTGCCTAAGAGCAGCAAAGAGGGTGTACTCCTAGGTCCCCAGTCATCCCAAAAATGCTATACAAGTGATCATATGCTTGCTCTCTTTTAAAATGGAAAATCATTATACAAGCATACATGCTTGTATGTCTTAGCAAGCAAGATGTAAAAATAACAAGTCATCTACCATCCAGTTGAAGCAATTCAAGGATAAACAGTATCTCATAATTTTAAAATGGCAAGGTATGCAATTAAGATGTTCTAATACATACATGTATTTAACCCAAGATGCTTCTTTTCTCTTTATTAATAAAAAAAAAAATAATGATTTTATTAAACATAGTCAAATTTATCTCAAACTTTTTGTACAGATTGAAAATATCCCAAAATGGTTGTAAAACAAATTTCACCATTTTTGGATAAGTATTTTATTCCCTAAAAATCATGGAAAGTTCATTTAACAATTAAAAGGTATAATTTTAACACGGACCAAAAAATATCAAACATGGCAAACTATTATTTTTCTATAACAGATCATCCCACAAGGAACACATAAATATTTATTTCATATTTTTATGGTCTCTAAATAATTAGATATGAAATAAACAAATTTCAGCACAAATCAAACATTTCTGTTAAACAGAAAAAGGAGAAAAAGCACTAGGGCCCAAAGAGGCCCAGATCGGCCCATCCACGTGAACAGGCCGGCCCAGTGCGGCCTGTCCAAACGTGGCCTGGCAAAATTTGCAAAAAGACACTGGTACTTTTACAAAATAACAAACAAGTTCAAACCACTATTTGATACTATTTACATGAGTCATTAGCTTTGCATCTAGGACCCTGGAATTGTTTCTATTTTTGATTTCCCAAGTCCTTGGTGGCTCCCGAGCAGAGCTCGCACAACAGGGGCTCGGCCGGCGGGTTATCACCGGCGGCGATGTCTCCGGTGATCGGAGTTGGTCCTACGTGACCTACTCGAGCTCGCGTACACTCATAGGAACTTGACCGGCCGAAAAAGGGCTCGTGGCGAACTCGCCCGCGGCCATGGCGGCTCGGCCGGGCAGAGCATGGCGGCGCGGCGGCGTTCCCGTCGCCGCAGGCCATGATTGGCTGCTATCAAGGTTTGGGGAGGTGGAAGAGACTCAACGCAGCGCGGTGCTCGCGCTGATTTGGCCGGAGGTGGAGCGGAGCAGGAGCGTCCGCGGCAGAGGCGGCTGCGGCGGCGCGAACCGGCGTGTCTGGCGGTGTTCCGGCGTGTAGGGACCTCCTCTGTGCAAAAGAATAATTCAAGAGTGATCATCTACTAAGGGTGATGCTAGGACAGGGTTTAGATCAAGGATGCAATGCGTCGGATAGTTCTGGCCAGGTGCGAGGCTTACGGCGGCGCCGGCGAACGGAGGCGGAGACGTAAACGTTCTGTGGGAGATTTTGTCAACGATTGATGGCACGGTTGGGTGCGTTGGGTGCGCGAGAGGCTTGCGGAAAGGTGTGCAAGAGCTCAAGCGTGATTATGGCATGAGGAGCGCGAATTTCATCGCCACCCCACGGCGGTCGACGTTGAGCAGAGGGGAGAAAAGAGAATGGCGCTGGCCGATGTCAAGCTTTTAAAGGGTAGGGACGGTCCAACGAAGTGGCCAGCGTCTTCGCAAGCTCGGCTACGTGGTTTGCAGTGGCTGGCGACGTTCGCGCGGAGCACGGGGAGCCGTTCCCGTGTCCACGGTGAACAGGAAGGAGAAGAGAGGAGAAACGGCGAGCTGTCGAGGTCGGTGGCAGTGGTATGGGCAAGGGCCAGGTTCTCCATTTGATTTGCTCCAGCGCGACGCGAGTAGCAGCTTCGGCAGGGCGTGGCATCGACGGCCAAGTGAGGGCGGCCACGGCGACGCCGGCAACAGTGGCCGGTATGGGGAAGAAGGGAGGTGTCGGGTTACTGTAGCCCGACTGAAAACATGGTTTTCATCCCTCTCTAATCCTCTGCTCAGGCAACCAAAACCCAGACCAATTGCACTACGATGCAATGCTACCAGAGTACATCAAATTTGCTTAAAAGAACACAAGCTAAAACTAGCTAGTTAGCAAGATATAAATTGCTGAACACATGCACTTTGAAACTGAAAAACAGCATTCAGTCAGCATTCAGTTAGGCAGAGAATCAATCATAGTGATTAACTGATTTTAGCATTTAATTAAAGCATAACCAACAATCATCAACCTCAACCAATTGCATAGAGTCACAGTACAAACTTTTCACTACCAACCAGTGAACTAGTTTCCAAGATTTTATTTATGAAAAGCTATTTTAATCAGCCCTGTAAATTGAATTTAAGTTGCTGAATTTCAACACTTAGAAATTTAAGTTTCTAAGTCTGCTTCAAATTTTGTTTTCAAATTCAAACTTAGTGCAAATAATTAATAGTCATCTAGTGAACAAACATCATCACCAAAGGCACTACTGTAAAGTATAAACTTCATATCAATCAATAGAATGAAGGTTGCACAAATTTTACTCATGGAAATTAATTTACTAAATCCTCCAAAAGTGAACTTGATAACTGACTTTCAGGGACTTAGAAAAATTTTCTAAGTTATTCAAATACATATCGGATTCAGATTTAAAGTAACTATTTGAGCATGTTAGAGAGATATCTAGACTTGGACCCTTAAATAAAGTTTGTTACATATAGAATATACTACAACTTTTATTTAGGGCTCAACCCCAAAAAAAGTAATTAAAACATATGCTTGTATTTAAAACCATTTAACAACTTGATAAAAGCATATATGGCATATATAACTTCATGAAGTCTCATTTTGACAAAAGTATGAATATAAACCCTATTTCATATTAAATTTTAAAACATTTGTGGTCACATTTAAGATCATTTAATAAACATGTATATTGCACACATGAAACTTGTATTATCGCATGCTCATAATGAGATGCATAAGGATGCATTACGCTTTTAATGAAATGCAAAGCAATAATGCTTAACACCTAGGGTGTTACAAGCAGCCTAGCAAACAAAAAAAAAACAATGAAGTCACCAAGGAAAATGTACTATGCAAATGCTAACTAATGGAATCACACTTTTCATTTGATGGCATTAACTCATGTAACACTAAAGCAATTTTTCAAATTAATGAAATTCAATAGTATATTTTAATCATCTCAAAAATCTGGTTTGGATTCCTAGTGCTACAGCCAACATATCTATCATCTACCAGCTAGTGTTTTTGTGCAAGAAAAATTTATTATTCATTCACGAATTGACAGTCTAAGATCCAGCATACAATGACTTACAAACGTGACCACATGAGCCAAGCATATCTAATGGCAATTGTTTCAAAATAGCAAAAGGTATTGAGCCACAATAAGAGTTCAGGAATGACATACTCCGTAATGGAATCAGTAAAGGATAAGATCTATAGCTATCATGTCACATGCTTCCCTCCTTGCTTGCTGCACCTTGCAAATAAATAAAATAGCACATAAGAAAATATATATGAGTTGCATCTGAAACTACATGTGTTGCATATATACACTAGAAACACAGAAAGGATATAAAGAACTTACCGTAGCAATTTGGGCACTTTGTGAATTCATAGCTAGCACAAAGTTCCTGCACCAAACAGGTTCCAGCCCGTCAGCATCCAGTGCCAAGTCCAACCAGCAACCTAGTAAACAGAAAAAAAAAACAGAACAATTAAGTCACCATACTTATCTAGGAAAGATGTACTATGCAAATGCTAACTAAAAGAATCACTATGCAAAACCAAAAGAGTGAATTAATAACTTATATATGTATACAAAATTGTAAGTGAATGACTTAGTAAGTTATTACTCACCGTGGCAGTATTGATAGGATAAGGTATGATACGATCACGAGAAAGGTGGGATTAGGGATGATAGGATCAGGAAAAAGGTAGGATTAGGTATTGATAGGATTAGGTATGCTAGCCTTAGCTTTAACAGCCATAACATTCATTCTCACATCCATCCCCTGCCATCACTTAGATCATCTCTAGTGTTGCATGAGTGGATGTTAACCATGGGTTCAATACTTCAATGACATATAAGTTCGCATCATAGGTCTAGTAATTTTACCCAATATTGTAGAGGCCTCAGCATATGAATGTTGACACTCACAAGTCACAACACATGTCAGGCATCGTATGCTCAGAATCATCCACTGTTTGCCATCAATTTGAGTTAGACACAACACAATTGTTGCATAACTGTGGATGATGCTAGAACATTCAATAACTGACATGAAGACAGCAACAAAAGTGCTCTGACAAAGATTGCGTCATCGGCCATAATTAGCTCCCACAGTTACTGCTGTAAACAAACCTGAGTCATCAGTGGGCTAACATCACTGTGGCCACATCCATCCCCTCCCATCACTTAGATTCGTTCTAGTGTTGCATGGGAAAGGATGTTCCCCAACGGTGCTACAAATCCCAATTTGTACCACCAGGGTGCTGCAAAATCGAATCAAAACAAGGTGTGAATACTGATCAGACACATGCATCTCAATTGATGGCTGCTAAACAAACACATGGATGGCAGGCATGGAATATGCCTAATCTTCCACTATTAGCCATCACCTTGAGTTTGGGGTTGTTTGGTTCCTAGCCACCATATGCCTTACACCCTTGCATGCATATATTCCATGATGTGGGGTACCAAACAACCCTCCTAACCCAATTGTTGTTGAACAATGGTTGATACAAGCATATTGGATGATTGACATGAATAGGAAGTGAGTTAGAAGTAGTGTTCACATAAAGGAAGCCATCTCATTATCACATTTACTAAATTATGCATTGGCCAATAACAGTTTACTCATCAAATTAGAAAGTACCAAACCATCGACCATCTACTTGAATGTTATCGGTTTGAGAAAGCAAACATCGATTGATAGGTGTGGGATACCTATTTTCGAGGTACCCTAAAACGGACCAGATTCAAAATAAAGGCCCGACAACGGCCGGGCCCAATCCACATTCGAGCCCACAAGACCACAAGACAAGTGACGACCTTCCGACTCGACCGAACACCTTCCGCCTTACACGAGCTCGAGCTCGGCCCACGGATGGCTCCCCGCCTCGCGCGAGCTCTTGGGCCGACGAACACTTTCCGCCTCGCAAGATGAGCTCGAGCTCGGCCCGCGGATGGCTCCCCCTCGCCGCACGAGCTCTTAGGTCGACGAGCACTTTCCGCCCGCACGAGCTCGAGCTTGACTGTTGTGGCGTAACCTTCTAAATTATATGGCCCACAATCACCTGACATTGTCCTTAAGACCTCTGTCAGCCGTAATTATGCACCACATAACCTAGAATGTTCCGTCGGGTGGATCCCGATAAACCCACGTTTCCTCCGGGATCGATACTTACAGAGACATCACAAGATTACAACGGTTTTCATATACAAATACCGAGTAGCGGAAGACTTACAATAACTTAATTTACAAACCTTTTTACAAAACTTATACAAACCAGTGTTATCATTACAAACCAAATGGAAGTATCATTATATAACTTTATTACGATCACACAACCAAAGTGCCCCGCCCAGAGGCCACTCAATTCACTCTTCATCGGTTACTTCTTCGACAACCGTCATGCAACAAGGGCCGTAGCACTCTTGTCCATGCGGTTCACCCGCAATGAGGGTTAAACAAACCCCGAGTACAAAAAGTACTCCGCAAGACTTACCCGACCAAAAAGTGGGGAGAAGACTCGTGAATCTTTGGCTAATAGGAATCAAGGTGAGGCTTTAGCAAGATCAAAAGACACCCTTTTTTGCTTAAAAAAGAGACTAAGCCGGTCCTTACTTTAACAATCACTTATCAAACATAGGCCGGATTCAAAACTCTCATACTCAGACTTTCATTATTACTACGATGCCGGGACTCGGATCACGGCTCCCATATCGTGGAGCACACGACGATTCGAATCGCTTTATATACCCAACCGGGGCTTCCTAGCCACACGATGTATGCAGGACCGAACATCTTACATACATCAACTCAACGCTTAGATTTCTCCATACCAGAAGCGGGTGTACAAGACACCACCTCTCTACGGCCGCTCGGTCGCCGGGCGGTGCGCATCGTAGGGATGGGTACACGCTACTATCCGTTCTAGTAACGAATAGTCCAAGTGGAGCTTACCGCCATTAGCATGCGACTAGTACTATCCAATAACCTCATGATCCGGGGCCAAACAACGGACGGTCCTTAACCCGACATAAGTGGGCGACACTACACCAGGGCAATAGCCCCCCCCGATGCAAGTCACTCCACCGACGTCTCGATTTACTCATCATCATGTTCTTGTGGTGTACCCTTGACCCCGTCGGAACAAGGGTAGACGACAAGCAACATCGAGTTTTTTCGTAAATTTCCTTCGGGGAGTAAAGTTATCACACTTTTGAAAACAGTTTAACCAAAACCCTACCCTAGTAGCAAGACTAAGCGTATACTAAGCATTTCGAAATCAAAAACAGGTATACAGTGGTAATATATCAAGGTATGATAAATGCATCAAAGTAGGATATCACACAACTCCTAACACCTAATGCATCATATATCGGAACATAAAATCATAAAACTTTCGAAATACAAGGGCGGGTTTGAATGCATCCGGGGCTTGCCTTGGGGCTCGATGAAGTGAGAATCGGCTACCCAATCACCAAGATCAGATCCAACCTCCTCACGACGATCACCTTCTTCAAAAAAACAGGAGTTGGATCAACCCCTTCCTCAGAGCCGACGACTACACGACAAGAATGCATGATTACGGTGCAAAGTTGATAAAGACATGTGATAATGATGCAACGATTGTTAATCGATCTTGAGTACAACTTTCCTTCACGACAACCTTACACTAAGAAGGTATAACTAGCGCCGACGACGACGGACTAGCGATACGCAATCAACATGAAATGCCGAAGGTCATTAGGGTTAATGACCTAGGGTCATCACTCAATCCCAAAATCAAGCAACCCTAATGGTGATTAGAGTGATTACTAATTTATTGACCATTTTTACAGTCGTTGAAAGCCACTAATTAATTTGCTAATTGAGAATTAATTAAACCCTAATTAATCAAAGAATTAACTAATTAAACATTAATTAATAAAGGGATTAATTAAGCATAATACAAAATTTAATCAAAACTTAACCAAACTTCATAAATAAGATCATCATCACCTAATTAGCACACAAAACAAAATTCATAATTTTTGGACTTATATTTTAATTATTAAAAATCATGGAAGTTGCATTTATTAATTTAAAGAGCAAATTATCATACCATTAAAACTTATTGGAAAAACATGGTTAGTATTTTTCATAGACAGAACACATCACAAGGAGCACATAAATATTTTTCTTGCATTTTTACTTGCCCAAAATAAATTACAACAAAAAAGATGAAAACTACTTTTATAAAAAACAAAAAGGAAAAAGAAAAGCATTTCATCTCTTTTCGGACCTCACCGTGCGGCCCAACTCGGCCCGCACGGCCCGCTTCTCGCGCTGGCTGCTGCGCGAACCAGCGCCCTCCTTTCTCTCTTCGCGTCACGTGGTCGGCCCCTTTGTCGCTGCGCCTTCCTCTCCTTTTTTCTCGGGCGTGCACGGGCGGCAGTGACGGACGGCGCAACTCGACAACGGCGACCTCCAAGGCAACTGATCACAAAACGGATTCCTCTCTCCGAGATGCACCTAACGAGCTATCATACGCTCTCTCTCCCTCACCGGAGCTCGCATGGCGGCGACCATGGCGGCTCGGCAAGACACTGACGGCGACGGGCCTTCCACCGGAGCTCCCTCCAGCGGCACCGTGTGTACGAACGTGATCGCGACTCCAAGGCTAACTCGGCATCGCACGCACACGACTCGGAAGCGGGGCTGGCTATGCACGACCGTGAGCGCAACCACTACGGACGGTGAAGCTCACTTTGCTCACGGCGTTCCGACCAAACTACGGCGACTCTAACGCAACCAACACCCGGGTCATGCTCAGGAGCTCACCACAGCCTTCAAAACAAAGATGCAACGAGCTTGGAGAGGGGCGAGGGTGTTTGATGGCGGTAGCAATGGATGCGGCGCCCTACAACCGAGGAAGATGACGGCTGTTCCGACGCGTCGGGGACTCCTTCGCGCCAACGGACAAGCCGATAGTGATTAGCATCCAACCATGAAACTAAGACAAGCCAGGGATTGAGTTGGTAGGCACGGAGTTGCCCCGACCTGGAGGACGATGGCTCGGCGGCGGCGATCCGGGCCGGGAGTTGAGAAGACGACGCCGCCCGGCTACTCCGGTGGTTCCAAACGACGACTAGCGTTCCAAGGATGCGCAAGGGCAAGGCGGAAAGGATGACCGAGAGCAATTGAGCGTGATCGTGGGTGTTGCTCGAATTTTGCAAAGCAAGCGACGGCGCGGCCGGTGAGCGAGAAGAAGAAAAAAGGAAAAGACGACGCCTACCGTGGCTTATAAAAGGGCGGTGGACGGTCGGCGAAGCTTGCGTGCAGCTTCGCGAAGGCGAGGTGGACGGCGGCAGCAAGTGAAAAACGGAACGGCCGAGAACGCCACGGCGGCCGTTGGCCGGCCGTCGGCATGGGCACCGGATGAGGTGTCCCCCTTTCCTCACCGTAGCAAACCGCCACCTTTTCTTTTAATTTTTAAAATTACTTTTGAAATTTGTACTGTACACAAAAATATCCCAAAATACAGTTGGCTCAAAATTTTGTGCTCTACAACTTTCATTAAAGGAGTTTGGTCAGATTCAAACTGGTTTTTGAATTTGAACTTCAAATTTGAAAAGAGGGTAAAAACCCTACTGTTGGGAATTCAAAATTACTTTTAAATTTTGAATAAAAGATGAAAATATCCAAAAATAAAAGTTGTTTCATTTTTCAAGATCTACAACTTTCATTTAGGAAGTTCTTCATGAAACCAAATAATTTTTGAATTAGAGTTTAAAACTCAAAAAGGGGCAATTTCAATTCAAATAACTTTTGAAATTACTTCAAATTTTATTCAAAAACTTGAAAAACTTTCTATACCAAAGTTGTAGAGCTCAAAGAGATGCACAAACTGTATTTTTGGAGTTTCCCCAAATTTTGAATATTTTGAGGTGAAATTAAAAAGGGGGTAGTTTCACTTTGAAATTCAAGCTTTTGAATTGGATTTTTCAAATTGAATTCTTGGGCAATTAATTAATGATGATGTGGCACTTTTTTCAAACCCAACCAACAGTACATTTTCAAAATACAAAGTTCATACTTTGAAATAGTGCTATTGGTTAGCAACTTTTATTTATAAAATTAATTATGGTTAGCTCACCAAAATTGAAAGTGAAATTCCAATTCCAACACTTAGCCACTTGAGCTAGGGTTTGGAATTGGAATTACAAATTCAAATTTGATTCTTTCTTGTGCACCATTTGCTTTAGAAAACTTGTTTGATGTGTGAGTCAAGGTTAGACAAACACTTGCAACCACCAGGGTTGATTTTAATTGATTGCTTTTATTGAGAAAAGTAAACATGTGAGTGAAATGTAAATTATAACCACATACACATGTGATATAAAAAGAGCGCAAACAAAACCCTAGAATTGTAAACTCATTTCAAATGTTTGAATTAGGGTTTTCTAATGATGAATGCTTATGCAATGATGATGATGACATGGCAGGTTTTGGTTAACGTAACACCGGGGTGTTACACCTGTGGATGACTCCCCGCCTCGCACGAGCTCTTAGAGTGTCAGGGCTGTCAGAATAAATATCTCGGCCAAAGAGCAAGGTCCAATCTACAGGGAAAGCATCTAGGCACAATCGAACCCCAACGGCTACCTGGCGCAGCTACCCTCTGCCACCAGATATCGGTATGCAGAATCCAATCTCAGCGCAGGCGCACGCACGGTAGCGGCCTATCGATTCGGGCCTAAGCCGCGCCAAGCACAACAAACAACCACTACAGACAAAATAGCCTCCGACGACTTCGTCCGAGCTCCTCCAGCGAGCTCTCCTGTCCACATGCTTTCCTGCGACATGCCGGGGCCCCCTTTCTGCACGGGCGGCGCTGGCAGCCCTGGCAGAGAGGGGAGGCGTGCCTGATGACGGATGGGACGTCTCCCTGCCGTTACGGCGCACGCGTACATGCCATTCATCATCACGCGGACGCCGAGCTCGGAGCTCGGCCGCGCGCGCCGCAAACTACGGGATCCCTACGCCGCATCCTACGCGCTATCACGAAGCAAGCGGACAGGCTACAAGCAAGCGCGCCTGGCGAGCCGGCGTGCTCTGCAGCACAGGCGACTTTTACACTTAGCCCCCTCCTCTTTATTTTCTTCTCTTCCTTAGTCCTCCTCTTTGGTGGCACCCGTGTACTCCCCCTTGCGACTATAAAAGGGGACCCTTGGCCACCGGGAGGTGGCAGGCTCTCAGCTCACATCACTCACGTCTCACTCTTCACACACCACTCACATATTGGCACTTGCCTCAATCACAGAGACTTAGGAGCTCGTCTCCCTCTCTTGCCTGACTTGTATTCGCCCCGATACGAGTCTTGAGCTCGGATTAGTGTCTCTATTGGACTAGGGCATCGATTCCGCCCGAACCAGTATACATCTTGTGTCACTTGTCTCTTGAGCTAAGCCATCGTTGCACACATTAGCCAGTCGATTACTGTGACCGTGGTATTAGACCACGACAATAGGATTTAGTAAGTTACTCACCAAACACAGTGCTATATCATAGGATAAATACATAAAGAGACAGATATTATACCAAACACACTTCATAATATCATAGGATAATATAATGACTAGCTGCTGTAAAATAATGATAACCAGTCTAATCTTGTACCTCTTACCTCTGGATCTGTGTACCTGGACGGAGATTTCATACCTGGATGGCCAGCTGGAGCAGGATGGCGAGCTGAGGTTGCTGCGCAGCTAGATCTTGCAGAGGTCGGGGTCGCCTTCAAAGCATTGCCGGCAGAGGAGCGATTGGGTTAGGGTGCGGGCGACCGAGATCGGGTGGAGGTGCTCAGCGACGGTGGCGCCAGGGTCACGGATGAAGAGGAAGTAGACGGCCTGGGTGGCGCAGGGTCGCGGACGACGTTGGCGCCGGGGTCGTGGACGAAGAGAAAGTAGGCGGCATGGGTGGGAACGACGGTGGCGCCGGGGACGCGGGCGACGGTGGCCGGAGTTGCTTGCAAGGTCGATGCTGCGGGGTCCTAGCGGCCCACATCCCCGTCATGGGTCCCGCACGGTGGACCTTCTCTTGGGAACGACCATGGCAGTCGGCGGTGGAGCCGGGGAGTGGGCTGCGGCGGCTGGGAGTGGGTGGTGGCGGCGGCGGTGGAAACCCTAGGAGAGGAAGAGAGGAGCAGGTGAATCGAGAGGAGGAGGGGCTGGGTAGGTGGGATGATAGGATAAGGTTATGAAATTTTTACCTCAGCACGACCGTGACCTCATTCTGCCCCTCTTGTTTTCGGTTTGGAAGCGCACACGAAAAAAAGAGAGGGACAGGTAGAGGGAGGTAGGTAGAGTTTCACTTTCATTTACTATATATTACTTTTTGGAGCAGCAAATTATTTCAAATGCAAAAATGACCTATATATAGAATGTAGATTTTGATGAGTTCTATCACCCTTGTATTCAAAAAATTTTCAGCCGAGGCCATTTAGTGCTCCGTTTGGCCGAGGTTTGACCAAGTCAAACTTTGGTGATTTTGAAATCGGCACCTTGGGGCCGTTTTTTGAAACCCTAGATGGTTTCAAATCGAAAAGTAACGAATACGTGTTTTGTAGGTCTCTCCAAGGTCTACATTTCGTATTAGAGTCAACTTTTCATGTTTCGAGGTTCTGATGCCTCGAATTTTGAATTTTGAAATTTTTACGGCTCGGGACGAGTTTTTGAAGCCCTAGACGGCCTCCATTTGAAAAGTCATGAATACCAAAAATTCATAACTCATCAAGATCTACATTTGATATTCAGGTCATTTTTGTATCTGAGGAAGTGTTCGGAAAGTGTAGTTCGAAAACCACTAGTCTCTCTTAAGAGAGTTTTCATAAACTCTTTGTCACATATATGGTTTTACGACTAGCGTTCACTAACACTTTCTCGAATGCAAAAATGACCTATATATAGAATGTAGATTTTGATGAGTTCTATCACCCTTATATTCAAAAATTTTTCAGCCGAGGCTATTTAGTGCTCCGTTTGGCTGAGGTTTGACCAAGTCAAATTTTGGTGATTTTGAAATCGGCACCTTGGGGCCAATTTTCGAAACCCCAGATGGTTTCAAATCGAAAAGTCATGAATACGTGTTTTGTAGGTCTCTCCAAGGTCTACATTTCGTATTAGAGTCAACTTTTCATGTTTCGAGGTTCGACGCCTCGAATTTTGAATTTTGAAATTTTAACGGCTCGGGACGAGTTTTGAAGCCCTAGACGGCCTCCATTTGAAAAAAGTCATGAATACCGAAAATTCATAACTCATCAAGATCTACATTTGATATTTAGGTCATTTTTGCATCTGAGGAAGTGTTCGGAAAGTGTAGTTCGAAAACCAATAGTCTCTCAGAGAGTTTTCATAAACTCTTTGTCACATATATGGTTTTACGACTAGCGTTCACTAACACTTTCTCAAATGCAAAAATACCTATATATAGAATGTAGATTTTGATGAGTTCTACCACCCTTGTATTCAAATTTTTTTTTCATCCGAGGCCATTTAGTGCTCCGTTTGGCCGAGGTTTGACCAATTCAAACTTTGGTGATTTTGAAATCGGCACCTTGGGGCCAATTTTCGAAATCCTAGATGGTTTCAAATCAAAAACTCATGAATACGTGTTTTGTAGGTCTCTCCAAGGTCTACATTTTGTATTAAAGTCAACGTTTCATGTTTCGAGGTTCTGACGCCTCGAATTTTGAATTTTGAAATTTTTACGGCTCGGGACGAGTTTTCGAAGGCCTAGACGGCCTCCATTTGAAAAGTCATGAATACCAAAAATTCATAACTCATCAAGATATACATTTGATATTTAGGTCATTTTTGCATCTGAGGAAGCGTTCGGAAACTGTAGTTCGAAACCACTAGTCTCTCACAGAGTTTCATAAACTCTTTGTCACATATATGGTTTTGCGACTAGGGTTCACTAACACTTTCTCGAATGCAAAAATGACCTATATATAGAATGTAGATTTTGATGAGTTCTATCACCCTTGTATTCAAAAATTTTTCAGCCGAGGCTATTTAGTGCTCTGTTTGGCTGAGGTTTGACCAAGTCAAACTTTGGTGATTTTGAAATCGGCACCTTGGGGCCAATTTTCGAAACCCCAGATGGTTTCAAATCGAAAAGTCATGAATATATGTTTTGTAGGTCTCTCCAAGGTCTACATTTCGTATTAGAGACAACTTTTCATGTTTCGAGGTTCTGACGCCTCGAATTTTAAAGTTTGAAATTTTTATGGCTCGGGACGAGTTTTCGAAGCCCTAGACGCCCACGCGCTCCCGTTCCCTGCGCTGCAGCCGCTCGAGTCTCGACACCGCGGCGCGTCCGCGTCGCCTCCCCGTTGCACGCTAGGCCGCTTGGGTGGGCAAGGGCAACTGGGCAAGAGCCGTCGGGGCGAGGGACTGGGGAGCGTGGGAGTGGAGATGGGCCGAGCCGTGGATTGGCCCATTTTGAAATGACTGCAGTGCTATCGATCTGATTGTTCGGTTGGATCGGTATTTTGGTCGTAAGCCGAACACCGAATTTTCCAGCAGCCGAAAACCGAAGCCCAAACCACGTGTTGTGCCGGAGCGGGCCGGCAACCCGACGCTTTAGGTCTAGCGTAGCGTCGCCCTAAAATAAGGTCCACGAAGGATCATTTTCCACTTTGTCACGCATGCACAGTTGCACACTACGTCCCTACCGTATGGACACTTTCACTGTCGGTGAAGCTATTTTGGGAAAGAGTTTTTTAAAACAACTCAGTTTCATCGAGAAAGTTGCTTGTGAAGCAATTTTTTTTTTAAAAAAAAGACTTCAATGGTTAAGCTGAATTGTGTTAAACAGAGCCCAAGTTTAGTTCGGTGTGCGGAAAAAAAAGTGTTAGCGTTTGGGACATACTATATGGAGTAAGAGTGATTTTATCTCCGTTGAAGGAAATGACAGGACGCAAAACTGATGTGTTAAGTTTTATGGCACATCAAAATCTTTTCTGAACGACGAATAGTAACTCGCAAGTCACTTATTAATGTTTACGGTGACTAGTCCATCTCAGCGATAACTCTATTTTCCTGTATATATATCATCACTTATGTTTGGAGCATGTCGGATGTAGCCATGTAGGTGTTGGAGAATCCTTTTTTGTGCGCTGTGAGGATTTCATCCCATAATCTCTACTACTACACCCTTTCGTGATTCGTGAAACGGTGAAAGCAACCATATGGGTCCCTTGGCATTGTCCACAGTATAGTACAGTATACTACTAGTGTGTACTGTGTTGTACGTTTCTGTGTGTCACGCCACGCACGAGTGACACGAGCGGACGTCGACTTCACCCGGCGGGAGCAGGTGAAAAATTGGAGTCTGGACAAAGGCACAAGGGAGAGCCGGAGAAGTAGGGACAAGAGATTGGACGCGCAGTCCGGTCCTGTGTTGTCCACGGTCACACACCACAGTCCACAGGTAGGTCATCAGGACGGATGAGGCCGATGAGGGTGGCGAATGGCATGGAGAACTCTCCCCGGCCGAGACGCAATCCAAAGGAAAACACAGACAGCATGATCCTCCAGCAGTTGGCCTTCTGCCTTTTTCAATAGAAAAAAGTCTAAAAAAAACCCAACTATTAACGTTGGTGCTCTTTATACCCTGAATTACAAAACCGGGTATTGTACACCCTGAACTTTCGAAACCGGTGCAAATAACACTCTAGGGCGGTTTTAGAGGGTGGTTTTGCTACAGATAACGTGGTTTTGTCTTTTTTTTTTTTTATTTATTTCGGCTGAATCTTTGAAAAATCATAGTAAATCACAGAAAAATCATAAAATAGAAAATCTAATTTTTGTTGGACTCCACATCAAGAGATCTACACAAGTGAATATATAATATAATATATTTTAGTACAAAGTTTTTCTATAATTTTAGACCTATATCTTTTTGTAATTAAATAGAATAATTCATAACCATAATTTCTATGGTCGAATTATGGTGAAATTTTTATGATGAACTTATTATGATATGCTTGAACTGTAGTAAAAATTTTATAATTATTGGATCATTTATAGATTTATTTATATTTAACAAGCATAAACCTAAGTATAAACTTAAATAAATCTATAACTAAGTTATATATGATCTAATAATTATAAAATATTGGTGAGAAGACGTTATATAAGTTGGCTGGGAAATACTCCTAGGCTCTAAATGTTCATGCAATAACTAAAAAACAGTACTCTCTTCGTCTCTAAATAAGTGTTACCGTAGAATGTGTGTCACAAGTTTGACTTGATCAGAAAAAATACGTGTAATATTTATATCTTCAAATAATTTTATAAAAAATAGATCTAAAAATATTTCTGATGATACTAATTATAATATTAATCGATGATATTTATTATTTTTTAAAATTGACATCGTTGTTTTTTCGATGCACGCGAAACGATACTTATTTAAGGATGGAGGAGGTATTATATTAGGCAAAAGTCAAAGAGATGGCAGCTAAGCAGCGTCAGGTCAGGTATCTTGACCGTGGTCAAGATGTCGGCAGCTCTGCGAACAGCCGAGCACTGGTGCCCTGGTTCAGGTTCAGGTGGAGTATCTTTTGGTTTTGTGTCATCGTGTGTGTGAATTCGGTTCAGGTAGTATATCTTTGTTTTGGACCGGCGTGAGAGGGTCGGTCATTGATCATCGTCCGTTCTCACAGCACTTGGCCAGAGCCGCGCCCATAGCGCGGCAGGCAAACACAGCGAGAACCGCGCCGGGCTTCCACAGTCCGCACCGCAGTCGGCAGTTCCCCACGCCGAGACCACGTGGTCCTCAGGCGGCAGGCGGTCCGTAGGTCGACACGCGGCGCCTGTGACTGCAGCAAGCCGAAGAAAAAGCTGGGCGGTGCCACCCATCTGCACGCCACGTGATCTCTTGCTCTCGGGCCAGACGGCCGCATCAGTCCCACGAGCGTTCCGGCTCCGATCCGCTCGGCGCTCAGCCGAAAAAAAAAAAAAAAACCTCTGGACTCCCAAACGCACGCCAACACGGCAACCTCCAGGCTTCAGTCCTGCTGAGCGAGACTATTCCTCCGTGGACCAGGACCGTGGCCGTGCAGTCGCGCTCAGTACGGCCGCCGGCCGGACGCGTTCACTCGTTTTACAAAGGACGACGTCACAGATCCAACCAGCGCACCTTTTGCAATTGCGGAGTTTTCTCCTCCGATTCACGCCACGTATGGTCGATCCTTTTCTTATGCAACTGTTGTACCTAAGGTGGCTATACTTTTATTACAAGATTAAATCTATTTTTTATCACTCAACTTTTTACTGTCTAATTTTAACCACTACCCATAAAACCATTTAAATTTGACACCTCAACTACTAAAACCGTTCAATTTTAACTCTTGAGATAGTTTTGAGCAGGTGTTTCTACTTTCTTTATTTTCAAAGTACATTTATTATATATATTAATTAACACCTCTAGTGCTTTATTTCGAGAAACTAGTAGGATGCCCCGCGTGTTGCTGCGGGTATGAAGTAAAAATGTAAGGAGTTTATAATGGTCGAAACTACTTAATTAATAGATACAAGTACATATCTATGAAAGTAGTTGGTCAATTCGGAGGTTGTATCCGTTGACATGTTATAGATTATTTGAACTGGACATCACCCAAATCTTATCTATACATATATTTTGGAGGACCACATGTAATTCATGTGATACGCAGCAGCTTTTGCTAGGTTTTTGCTTACAAAGGGTTTTTGCTTATAAATGGTTTAAATTTTTGAAAAAAGTTATCGAAATATATTTATGTGGAGTCTTATTTTGAAGAGTCTATTGCGAGGAACACTACGGTGCAATTAGATTTTAATTACGATAGTTGGTTTAGGTGCTACGACTTTTTTTTTATTTCAAAAGAAATAGCCAGTGGAAAATAAATGAGCCTTAGTGGAGGTAACTTCTCCGATGATGTCATATAGGAGTTATAGATACATTTATTTTCTAGTTGCACTGGACTTTCCATGTTTTACTGTAGCCGTTGCTGCTGTAGCCTAGAAAAATTGTATTTTACTCTCAACAGACTGATAACATCAAATAAGCTCTTAGATCCCAACCACATAATATTTGGAAGAGCTCCTCACCTTCTGCGGTTTCAGATCCTCTAGAGGAGCCCTACCAAATAATTTAAGAGAAAACCCATTTGAAGTCTTTTTCTATGAAAAATAGATGGAGAAGCTTGAGCTGTTTTGGAAAACTCGCTGAGTTGAAAAAAAAAACATGCATTAAGCTATTTTCCCCTCTCCCCTAAAAAATTACTCACGCAAATAAATAGGCCGGTGAAGCTCTCTTACGTGGGCTTGCTTGGCTTCTCCTACAGTGCATTAGCTGGATGGCTGAAGCGCATGCAAGTCTCCAAACGATCTCCAAACGAATCCTAATGGGTAGACAATTATACTAATTAACTAATAGCTATTAGCTACTAGCTACTTTTGATACGTGGATCAATCCAATCGGTCATGCAAAAACCTTTTCTGCCCGCAGTGCGCTCGCGAACATGTTTGGTTTGCCTGGCAAGACATCAGGCCGCCGAATTAATCGTCGTTGGCGGGCAAGAAATCGCTGTCAGCAGAGACGATCTTCCCGTGGCATCGGTTCCTTTGCCGTGCGTGTGCAACGTTGACGTATTAGACTCCTGTACTCTGTGTACTTTCGGTCACTCCAACCAAACCAGACACGTACGTACGGCGACCGTCTTTGGCTCATCGATCTTTGCATGCCAGATGGCACTGCCGTGCGTCGCTGCCACGTGCATCCGACGCTGTCGGCGTGCGTGGTTAGTTTATACGATCATGAATACTTGTCTGGCTAACCATTCGCAACCTGTCATTAGCAGGCCTATAATTCACCTAACAAATAATGCACATGCTTCCAGTAGCAGAATGCTTAGGAGCAAGACATTCTTCGCGTACAGTGGCCGGCCACAATGATTCCGTGAGAAAGCTACTCCTACAGCAGATAGCAAGCGCTTCTAGCCTAATCTACGCGCAACGCAACAATGAGCCCATGACGGTAGCTACACGTACTGGTGTTCTGCATGCGCGCCGGACGCGTGTGTTTCTGCTCCCGGAAATCGGAATCCACACCCACGTCATCACAAGACTGTTTCAACAAGATCAAAAGCTTCCGAGAGTTCTAGCTGCTTACTAGTACTATTACTCGAGCTAGTACTAGTATTGTTTTTTCTCTGTTGGGAGAACTGGAATGCATGAAGAAGGAATAAAGTGGACGATGACAGGTCTATCATCACCCGTGTCACTTCAGAACGATGATCTTCTACAAGCGTCTCGAGTGCTACCAGCAATGCACCGTCGCTTTGGAAACTTTGGTCGATCGATGCTAATTCTTCCCTTACGTGCGAAAATTCCAAGCGGCTCAGACCAACGACCTTTTGCAAAGTCGAACAATTCACTTTGGGTTCTTTTCTGTATGCTACACGTACTGACAATGCTTTTTGAATGTGAGCTTTGGTGTTATTAAGTTTGGTTTTGGTCATGCTTCCTTTTTACCTCTAGTTTCCTTCCTACTGAAAAGCTCTCCGAGTCCAGGGTTCAGACTTTGGCTGTCCTCCGATCCTTTCCAGCCGCTTTCGAAAACGGTTAATATAGGGAACCTCTTTGGATCCGGTTCTTCAACAAGCTGGGCAAAGTAGAAGTGAAATTAACGTAACGGCAGCCGAAAGGAAGAAGGGAACAGGACTTGGGTGACAAAAGGCATAGATCAGATCAAATCGGAACAAAAGGGGATTGCACATGGCATCGTACAAATGAAAGGATCAAAATCGAAGGGAGGCATCAATGCATCATCAGTCACTAGACTACTCTATTTCATTTGCTCTGTTTCATTGATTTCCTTCTCGTGAGATGACATTGCATGTTTTCCTACGAGTCGGACGACGATCTGTCCGCCCCTGAAATAGCTAGTCTCAATTATTCTATGACATGTCTCGACGATTGCTCACCTAATTAAATTCTTAAACATATTGTTTCTCCATGCATTGTTATCTAAAAGATAAAAATACTAAAATTTTCTATGAGTCCATTCGCTGGTGATGCAGCTGCTCTGGACTGGTTTGGATCGCGATTCCAGCCAAATAGAAGTGCGTTGGCTGCAGCAGACCAGCTGGCTGGAGGTGGCTGCTGCGTGCTATGTAGCGGCCGGAAGACCAGACAAAAAATAGACTAGCGAACGTAGCCTATAAGACAAATATGTTTTTTTTCTGTCACCTCGATACTCATTGAACGATTTGTTTGAATACAAATACTCCCTCCGTCCCATGGAGTTTGTCGTTGGAAAACCGTGTCCCCCTCACAAACACGTTTCCCGGGCGACGTTCTCAATGGGACGGAGGGAGTATACCGCACGCGGTATAATTTATAATAACATCCATACTCATGTTTGATACTTCAATTAATATTTTTTTGAAATGAATTAATAATCTTAAATTATCCATGACCAGATGTGTGCATGACTAGTAGTATATATACCCCGTAAAACTACATCGTTATAAACCGGCTTTTATTTATTAGCCAACAGTATTTTTTCTCTAAAAAAGCTAAAATAAGCCATCTTACGAGGAAACAGAGAAGCTAGGACAGACAGATCACATATGAGATGAAAGATTGAGCGAGCACCATACAAACCAGCTACCACGCATTGTTGTTCATCCACTTGTGGAGCACATGGATTTCGCGTGAGGGCATCGTCACCCTTTCCCCGTCAAGTACACAAAGCCATCCACCCACGCAAAAAGGAAAGCCAAGCGTTTTCGGAAGGAAAAAAAGAAGAAAAAAAAAAGGCATGACAGCGAACAGGCCACCCCGCAGCTTCAGTTTCACGTTACCAAGTTCGATCGAACGGGAGGCAGCTGCACGCTTTCGCGCGTGTAAAGTTCAAAGACTTCCATAATTCCGATCGGCCGTACGTGCCTGTGCCCACAACACCAGCTCCCATTTGCCGTGTTGGGAAAGACCCCGTCGTGGCGTCGTCGTCGTCCGAGCACGGTGCGCCCATCAAAATCCTCGCTGGATCCAATGATCTGCGAGAGCAACAAAAAAAGTTACCAATGCAAAAGCGTATAGGGCCTTGTTTGGATTGCAAAAAACTTACTACATCCGATAAATAGTAGCGTTTTCGTTTTATTTGGCGAAATATTGTCCAATCGTGGTCCAACCAGCCAAAAAGATTCGTTTTCGTGATTTACAACTAAACTGTGTAATTAGTTATTTTTTACTTATATTTAACGCCTATACATGCGGGTAAAAATTGATATGATGGAGAGAGAGTGGAAAAAGTTGGAACTTTAGTTACAACCGAACAAGGCGTAGATCTCTTTCGAAATTCGAAATTGGACCTCCTACTCCAACTCCATGCAAACATGCATTGTGTGGAGAGGTCATGCATGTACTGCGTACTAGTAGAGACAAGGCATGTGGACATGCTGTTCTGCACGCGTCGCCTTGCTTTCCATGCGAGCAGAGGCGACAGGCGAGGAGGATGCGTTGTGCGGCGGCGAGGTACTGCTGCTCATGCGTTCACGCCGCTCGGGCCAGGTGGTGGTGGACGGCAAATCAGCGCGCCGAGCTCACGAGGGGCCACATGGACGCTTTAATTCCATTCACGTACTAGTACGCACCATGATTAATTCTTAGGACCCAAGCCTTATTATTGGTTTGGTCGGTTAGATCGAGCAGGCTAGCTAACCTGTGGTACCACATCAGACGAGGAAACGCGGAAGCTGGACTTGATGATTATTCGATTGATGGACACATTAGTACGCAGAGGGCGCATATAACGGATTTAGGAGTGATGTTTTGCTCCACTAATCGTACTTATGACCGGGGACGCGTACATTGTCTGTCCATCGTGCGTGCGCGCTAGTTACCGTCTTTACGGACACTTTACTCGGGGTTGATGTACCGTACAATTAGTACTGCCGTAGGAGTGCTCCTGTATATATCATGGAACTAAAGCAACAGACTCATCATACCTAAACAGTTCACTCCGATCGGTCTCCGGGGTGACTGAGGACACGTTTAGTATGACTCCAGCTGTCTCCGTCAGCAACTTTCTTTTTTTTTTAGAAGTCTAATGAGGCATGCTCCTTCCGTTCTAAATTATAGATCATTTTAAATTTTAATATTAAATTTATTATGCATCTAGATATAATAATAACATATTTAGATACGTAACAAAAAAATAAATAAACTAAAAAATTAAAATAACTTATAATTTAGAATAAAAAAAGTGCCAATTGCCAAACACTATATCTACGAGTAAAAAAGAAAAGAAGATAGGCTGGAACTGTTTTTAGGCTAGTCACCGGAGCCATAAAAAATAGGGTGTGTCTAGGCAACAACCGGTTGTTTTAGCTCCTCCTAACAACTGAATTTTGTCCAGGCACTTACACTGTCTTATATCTATTTTTACACCGTCTTGTTACTGTACTTACAGTGATTTCTTCAGTGTAATTTATTAGACAAAATGATATAATTTGGGGATAATTGTAGATCTCAGACAAATATGCCAATTTTTTCAAAAACAAATCTACAAATTTTTTTCTATGAATTCCAGATACCAGAGAAACATATGTCAAAGTATTCACGAATATCATCAAATTGTTTACAAATTGACAAATTGGAAGAACAGAGATAAGAAAAGAACAGAGAACAGAGCACATCTCGTCTTGAACAATGAGAACAAGGGGAGGAAGCAGAGGCTGCACCAGCGACGGGGACGGTGGAGGCTGCCTGGGGGGGGGCGGCCTAGGGGCGCAATAGGTGTGCCCTGGGAAGGGTGGGCGCCGGGGCAGTGCATCCGCGCCGCCGCAAGGGCCGCACCATCAAGGCAGGCCGCCCGCCCGCCAGGGGCACCGGGAGGCCGCCTGTGGGTCGGGTCGCGGCGGCCGCCCGGCCGTGTCGTGCCGTGGCTCGGGAAGAAGGGCGGCGAAAGGGATGCTCGGGGTCTCCCGTGCTCGGTCGGTGCGGAGAACAGAAGGGATGCGTCGGGGCCAAGTGAGTGGAGTACGGAGCGGAGAGGAAGCGACGAGCCCGGAGCTGTGCAACGGATCGGACGGTAGACCGGGCTTCCTCTGCGGATGGGACGCACACAAATTTGGTTGATGGAGGCCCAAGAAACAACCGGTTATCAAATAGCGTTTCTCAAAAAATATCTTCTCATCAAATGCTCCGGCCTCTTCGGAGCATAAACACGAGAGAAGGAGTTTTGCCAAATAAATCCCGAGATATAACTACTGGTCACCTTGCCCAAGGAAGAAATCGAACTGTACGCTTTTGCATGTCGATAGCGTAGCACCATTTAGCTGCAAAAGGCAAGCACTGCCCGTGTGAGAGCGATTAAAAGCGGCATATCGAAAGTAACAAATATCTCGGAGTGACAATTGTTAGGCAAAATGCAGCTTGCGTTCTCAAAATATCTAGACACGCGTAGCTCCACAAGCTCCCCCCATCCTACACACAATAATGCTTTCTAGGAGGCTAGAGTGATCATGTCTGCAACATGCATACGACGAGTACAAGATTTGTCTGAGCTATCTGCGTTCCGATAGTGCTTTAGCCCTCATTCTGCGTTGATCCGTTCAGCCAAATGCTAATCTTAATTAGTTCTGCACCTCCGCGTGGCACCTGAAGTCCGTGGCACCTGGACACGTACGTGTACCTGCGCTAAAAAAAAAACTAGAAAGGTTAAAATATAGCTCTAAAATACAGGGGACCACAACACCAGCGCACCACCACCACGGTTCATCACGGTGCTGGCACTCCCTTGGCAAGCGGCAGCAAGCACAAGCAGCCCCTTCCAAAAACGGCAGGCCTCCTCTCCAAAATCCAAGCACAAACGCCCCTCGCCACGAAGCTTCTACCAGCCTGCTCCGAGCGGCGGCAGCCCTCCTCCCATAAATTGGAGGCGGTGCGCCTGGGTTCAGGGTTTTGGGCGGCGCCTCTCCTCTCTCGCCAGCGAGCGCGCGCGGGCCGGGATGGAGTCCTCGTCGTCGGGCAGCGGCCTGGCGCGGCGGCGGAGTAGCGGCGGCGGCAGCAGCGGCAGCTTCGGCGGCGACGCCGACACGTTCGACATCCCCGCCAAGGGCGCGCCTCTCGAGCGGCTCAGGAAGTGGCGGGTGAGCACGCTCCTCCTGTCCTCCTCCATGCTCGTCGTCATTGGGTGTCGCGACTCGCGAGCGCGTTCCGGCGGCGTGACGTCTAGCTGTGCACAGTGTCGTTTGTCTGCAATCTGCACTGGTTTGGTTGGGCTCACTGTGACTGGGTTTGAAGCAGCCTGTAGTTTTTTTTTTTCTCTCTCTCTCTTCCTGCTTTAGATGTGTGTTTGTGACGGAGCCCTCTCGATTGTTTGGGGGTGAGGGGGAGAACATCCCACTCGCGCTGGCGTGCTCGCCGTTGGATTTTGGTTTGCATGGGATTTCTGCCGAGTGCGGTGTACTGAATTGGTTCGGGTTCATCGTGGCTGGCTTTGAAGCAGCGCGTCGGCGTGTCGGTAGCAAGGGACTTCTGCCTGCGCTTTCACTTGCGGTTTGGGTTTTCTGAATTCGAATTATTTCTTCACCCTTTCCCCTTTCTAATTGAATCGGACCTTTTTTTCCCCGAGACAAGGCGGTGAGTTGATATCACAGAACAGTGTTCAGAGTTCCGGCTTCTAGTCCTTTCGTCTCCACATTTTAGAGCTGCGTTCCATCTGTAGATAGTTCAGCAGTTTCAGTCCATTTGATGGTTTTCGGTTACTTCACCGGGGTAATTTCTTCCGAATGCTCGGCATTGCTTTACCATTCCAGCTTGCTTTCAGATTCGCTCTTTAGGATATTTTTTTAGAACTTTTTTGTTCATGCATCTCCTTTTTCCACTGTTGCATTGAGTGGTCCGCGCGTCCTTTCGTTGTCGCGTCAGTTCGATTTGGCCTGTAACAAATGCGCGTCTAGTATAACAAATGCGCGTCTAGTACGAGTCATTTTATTCAGATTTGATTCTGGACGGGTGCTTTTTCAGCGAGAACTCGCCGTTCAGATTTGGTCGCGCTTTCAACTTTTTTTTAATCTTAATCACGAATACTTTAGAATTGTTCGTCCATTTGATGTGCCCGCACTTGCGTTGCGTTAGATTTGGGCCACAGTGCTCTTTTCCTGATACTAACGCCTTTGCAAGTTACAATTTCCTAAAACGGATATTGCTTGGACCTCTGGGTGTAGAATATTCTAGCTAGCTTAGCCACGCGGCAGATGGTTAGCTCTGTAGTGTGTCGACGTGTTGAGCATTCCTGCCACACCTAATTTTATACTACTACTAGTATAAGCCAGCGGCTCCGGGCATTCTGAATTGGATAGGAAAAGTAACGCGTTGGCGTATTTGTTTTGAGTTTTGACTCAGCTGAAGGGCCCCAGCTGCTTAGGATGCGAGAGATGTACTAGCTGTATCAGTTTGCTGGCGGACTGGTGGATTTACAATACTACTTTTTGGCTCCTGATCCTCCAAATGCCAAACTTGATTAGGATTCTAGGTTATCCCAAAGCAGTTGTTGCAACGTGCCTGATTGATAATAGTTCACAATGCCTAGGGAAAGGATGAAGACATTTGATTTGTTCTGTTGTTGTGTCTGCGAGTTGTTGATGACCTCCTGATAGAGCCTTCACATACTACCTTGGACCAAATTGCATCTTGTTCATGTTTTTTTACCCAATAATAGTTAAGAAATTGCTGAACAGGTTTGAAATAGGCAGAGCTAGCTGATCACTTTATGCAAAAAAGCCTGCTGGCAACTAGAGTGAGTAGTCAATCTACCTTTTATTCGAAAGCCAAATATATTGATACTCATGGACATATTCCTGTCATGGTTGGACATTACAAAGAGCCTGCATGAATTGGCAACAGTAAATAAAGGAGTGTTTTTGTATATTAAAACAAAAAATGGCATTAGCTTGCAGCCATGAGTGCCATGATCGTAATTTGTCTTCTGATTAATCCTACTTTTGTACTTTGATCAAAGTCTTAACTCCTAAACCGCAACTTGTGCTAATCGAGGCAGTGGTGCTCCGCCTAGCTCTAAGGCGCTGCCTTTTGGAACAGAGCTTTTGGAGTATCTAACGCCATAATTTCCAGCCTAAAAGTGTCATGACATTTTATTTTGCATCTCGGATGTGTACCTTTCTGCCTGGATGTTGGTTATGAACTTATGATTATGGTTCAGATGGTAACGGTTCTCGAGTTATAGGGATCATCTCTTCACTTATCACTGAACCATGAATGTTGACATTGTGTAGTGTATTTTGTATCACATTTCTGTATATGAGGCCCCAAGTGTCAAAATATCCCACTGAGTACTTAAGTCCTTCTTTGTCTCTTGTTCTAAATTTCACTGCTCATACTTTAAAAATGTTCATGCATAAATAAGTCACTATATAGGATGCTCTCTTATTGTTAACATGCATGACATCACTAGTTGTATCTTTCCAAGCTGCAGAACTGTAATACAAACTCTATGACATTGCTTCACAAGTCCACAAGTTATCGTGATGTATGTCAAATTGTAATGACGGCATCGTCTGGACTGTTACATCTCCATACATGTCTAATCATTTCTCTAAGATGGTGCAGGGACTGTACTGTAGTGTCATCTGCTTGAGTTATTCTTTCTTAAAATATGTAAAAATATTTTTCTGCTCGAGCGATTAGTTCGGTATCGCTCTTTTGCTATGTTTGGTTTCTAATGTACCTTGTGTTATTGCAGCAAGCAGCCCTTGTGCTGAATGCATCAAGGCGCTTTAGGTACACTTTGGATTTGAAAAAGGAGGAACAAAAGGAGGAAATCAGGAGGAAAATCCGTGCACAGGCACATGTTATAAGGGTATCTTACTAGAAACAATTTTTCATCATTTCTTAAGTTTACATTTTGGTATTAGCTTATGTCTATATTTTCTTGTGCAGGCTGCTTTTCGTTTCAAAGAGGCTGGTCAAATCCATGCTCAGTCTGGAGAAACAAAAGGTTTGATATTATTGTCTACTCACTCTCTTTTGTTAGGGGATTGCACTTTTTTCGTAATGGTCCTGCATAATACCTGTAAGTTATTTTTCCAATTGCTAAATATCCTGGTCATTGTGGTTAGATGTGATGATGCATTCTAGGAGGGTCATTTATTAGGACATGATAGGAGCATGCGTACTGTGTTGTGTACCAGTGATGCTTATTCAATGCGTAGTAAAACGAAAGATATCCTGCTGTTGCAATTTTTTTTTTATATGTTTTCAACCCCTACTGCAGCAGTGCTAAGTCCTGATGGTGCTTTGGGCTTTGGAATCAAAGAAGAAGAGATTACAGCATTGACAAGAGACCACAACTACTCTGGTCTTCAGCAATACGGAGGGGTGAGCTAATCCTGGTGTCATATTCATCTACCTAACCACTCACATGTGATAGTTTCGACCTTATAATTTTCTTTGCAGGTTTCTGGTGTAGCACGTATGCTAAAAACCGATACAGAGAAGGGGATTAGTGGAGATGACTCAGATTTGCTGGCAAGGAGAAATGCCTTTGGCTCAAACACGTATCCTCGTAAGAAAGGAAGAAGTTTTTTGGTATGCTAAGGCTTCCTTTATATATGGTATATTTCTTTTCTCTGAGTTAGTGACTCCTGCTGACTGTACCTTTTATTTAGGCGTTCGTATGGGATGCTTGTAAAGACTTGACGCTAATCATCCTCATGGTTGCTGCTGCTGTTTCACTGGCCTTGGGCATAACAACAGAGGTGAGCATTATATCTGTAATTCTTTGACTCCCTTAACTGTATACTTTGATTCACTTAACTGTATAAAATTGCCAACTGTGTTTTGTATAGCTGAATGAGTTGATTTGTCCTTTTCCCTCTCCCTTTGTTGTTTGTCCGTATCCTATTTCAAATCTGTCCCAGTGCATGCATTTTTATGCAGATTTCACTATATACCTTTGTCTCTGCCCACGTGCTTACCATTGATTACATTGCTCATCCGTGCTCCTTTATTTTATATTGGAATATCATGACATTAGGGCATAAAAGAAGGCTGGTATGATGGAGCAAGCATCGCCTTCGCTGTTCTGTTAGTTGTATTTGTTACAGGTGTGCCACTGACTTTTCTCTGATTTTCTGTGTTCTTTGTCATATGTAACAAGCAGTGTGTGTTCTATTCACAAGTCGTCAAGTAATAGATAAAATCCAATGAAAAATTTGGGGAAAGTTACATAATGATGCAAAATTAGTAGTTCTAAAGCAATAAAGTTGAACTCCAGTATGTATGCCTGAAACATCAAATAAAACCTTTCGGCTCTCTTACTCCTTAGTGCCAACACTGCTTTTTACGGTTTATGTTCAGTTGCTCTATTTAATGGCTGTTATTCTTCCATATTAATTTTCAGCTATCAGCGACTACAAGCAATCACTGCAATTCCAAAATCTGAATGAAGAAAAACAGAACATTCGTTTGGAGGTGAGGATTAGAGGCACATATATTGCTATGGATTTCTTTGTTGATGCCAAATAACGTTACGGCTAATTCAGGTTGTTAGAGGTGGAAGGCGAATCATGGTATCGATATATGATTTGGTTGTTGGAGATGTTGTCCCACTCAAAATCGGTGATCAGGTAGCGATGGCCACTGAGCATGAGCTTCATTTTCGAGTCATGTGTCTACTCTTTATTTCTAAGGATACCCTATAATTTCTTTGCCAGGTCCCTGCAGATGGTATCCTTATCAGTGGCCACTCCCTTTCTATAGATGAATCAAGCATGACGGGAGAAAGTAAAATTGTAAGTTTCTCTGATATGCAGCCTTGGAAATAACACACTTTACACGTGTACCTAACTTGGCCACATGGGGGTCATTTGAAGGTACACAAAGATCAGAAGTCACCATTTCTAATGTCAGGTTGCAAAGTTGCCGATGGCTATGGCACAATGTTGGTGAGTTTTTGTATTCACATACTCCCCAGTCACAATTACTTTCTGGACAGGAATCCAGACAATGTCTGAAGTTTTGACTTCTAGTTTTAAGATTTAGATTATGAACATGGAAATTGTAGGTGTAGATTTGTCTTGAAAATTACTTTCATAGATTTGTAGAAGAAAATAGTGGACAAAGGTTTGCAGACTGTGTTATGCCCAAAATGTGGAACACTTGTGTCTTGATGGATCACCAAGTAAACAGAATATGTTGGTACTTTCTACTTCTGAATCAATTTACCAAAATTTTGTATAAGTAGCCAGTGTTGAGTCTTCTTTCCAAGCTGATCTGTTTTAAATGATACACTTATAGCGGTTGCTCTTTACTTTCTGCAAGTGACCTTTTGAAAGGAACAATTTGTGGTTACCTCACTGTATATTTGTTGTCTTGTGATATACATGTACAAATCAAAACAAAACTTTAGTGTAAGTATTTTTCTGTAATGCAGACATGCAGTAAAAGTTAGCTTCTCTCTGTCCAAATTTGTAAGCGCTTAAGTGCTGTTACTTTCCAGTCAGACTTACTTTAATATGATATGATATATGCCTATTACCTCTTTGATCACTAGTGATCAGAACAGTATAGAACATTTATCAACTGAACCATACTTTGTAATGACCAGGTAACTGCTGTTGGAATCAACACTGAATGGGGATTGCTAATGGCAAGCATATCTGAAGATTCGGGTGAAGAGACACCACTTCAGGTTTGATTTTGCTGCTGCTGCTGCTGCCAACCTTTGCATGACTTTATTGACTTTACATGCCTTTGTTGTTGTGGTGCAGGTTCGTTTGAATGGTGTCGCTACTTTCATTGGAATGGTTGGCCTTTCTGTTGCCCTTGCAGTTCTGGTTGTACTTTTGGCCAGGTAAAATTGTTTTTTTAATGTGCTAAATGTCTACTTTGTTTATCCTCAGTCTGTATGACCTTGTTTTCTTGTAGGTACTTCACTGGACATACTTATGATCCTGATGGATCTGTGCAATATGTGAAAGGAAAGATGGGTGTAGGCCAGACGATACGTGGAGTAGTTAAAATATTCACAGTGGCTGTAAGTATTCTGTTCTCTGTTTATGCACACTGCTTTGGTGTTTACAGTTTTTGTCTCACCATCTTTGAGGTGTAAATAGGTCACTATCGTGGTCGTGGCTGTTCCAGAAGGACTACCATTAGCTGTCACATTGACGTAAGCACATGGTTTGCGTGTTATTTTCTGCCAGCACTTCTGTAACCTGCCAGTCAACATGCTTTACTTTTGTCAGGCTTGCTTTCTCAATGCGCAAAATGATGAAGGACAAGGCTCTGGTATGTTCCCAACTTTCTTCACCTTGGCACTACTTGATCCAACATCGTATGCTATGGACGCTTAATTCCGATGGACTACAGGTCAGGAGGCTTTCTGCATGTGAAACAATGGGTTCTGCCACAACAATCTGCAGTGACAAGACTGGCACCTTGACTTTAAATCAGGTGCAATGGTGTTTATTCACTTTATTACATACTGACATACAGTTTCAGACAATTCTGTTTGTTAAATCTGCATGGCCCTGATTTTTGAATTCTCTTCCTGGTTGATTTTAAGATGACTGTTGTTGAGGCATATTTTGGTGGAAAGAAGATGGACTCACCTGATAATGCTCAGATGTTAGCTGCCGATGTCACATCGTTGATTGTTGAAGGAATTGCACAGAATACTTCTGGAAGCATATTTGAACCCGAGGTTAGTCATCTCCATTCATGGAGAAAGAAAATTATGTGGTTGCATATGCATTTGAAATTTTGGCTTTTAGTAGCGATATAGCTTAGTAGTGAGCCCTATGTGCCATCTGTTAAAGTGTATAGGTGGATTGACTACCTCTTCCCAAAGGCTTAAGCTTTTGGGTTCATCTGGTTAGTGCAGTCATTCTAACATGGTATCAGAGCTAGAGGTCTCGAGTTCGAGTCCTAGCAGAGGCTTCATTTCTGCCTCTGCCCCTTTTATTATTCCACGTTTGTGCCTTCGTCTCTGGCTGCACGTGAGTGGGGGTGTTGAAGTGTATAAGTGGATTGACTACCTCTTCCCAAAGGCTTAAGCTTTTGGGTTCATCTGGTTAGTGCAGTCATTCCAACACCATCACCATCGGTGGTTAGATAAATGGCGCATCCTGCTATTTTTTTGTTTTGAATTTACTGCTCATGCATGCCCGTGTAGTCATCTTTTCGAGGGGAAATTTTATATTTAGTTCTCAAGTGTAGATGATTGTCTCTGGCTTGATAGTTATCTGGAGCGCATGAACATACATCTGCTTTCTTCGGGGCATTGAATTCTGACATGTTCTATGTCTCAGCAGGGTGGTCAAGAACCAGAGGTGACTGGATCACCTACAGAAAAGGCTATACTGTCTTGGGGGCTAAAGGTGCAAAAAGACCCTTTATAATAGTCTCAGCCTAGATCCTTCTATAGGTTAATCTCTTGTTATTGCTAATCATGGTCGGCACATTTCTACAGCTGGGTATGAAATTCAATGAAACAAGATCGAAGTCATCTATTCTTCATGTATTTCCTTTCAATTCAGAGAAAAAGCGAGGCGGGGTTGCGGTGCACCTGGTAATTTGAATTATCTGCAACACTGAAGATGTGTGATGTCTTTTGAAAATCTAAGCTGAGTTGGTTGTGATTTGAGTCATAATGTTGTGCTGCATCCTCTCTTTTTTACCCTATCATATATGGATTGATAGGGTGCATTCATGTTGGCCCTTAGCATCTGCCACACACTTCTAGTGGTTGTAATTGTTAAAAAATCTTCTTACTGTCAAAACATAGCATTTTAGTTTCCACCTAGTAAGGGTTGCTTTTCAAAAATGGTTTAATTATGTTTGGAATTATTACAACATCACACCTGATCGTTCAAATCCTGTATTTAGGAACTCTGCTGGTTCTAGATTAAAAAAAATATGAAAACAGAAGATAGACCATAAGCACATATTTGTTCCTTGATCAGTGTCTCCTTTGGTTAAGTTGGCAATTTGTACTTCAAATATTTCAATGTCTATTCACTTTCCTTTTTTTGAGGGTGGCTCTGAGATCCATATACACTGGAAAGGAGCAGCTGAAATTATTTTGGATTCATGCACAAGCTGGGTTGACACTGATGGTTCGAAGCACTCAATGACTCCTGAGAAAGTATATCTATTCTTCAAATTTTTGAAGGGCACTTCATGTTCATTCTTTTCATTTGTACAGTATGGTCTTAGTTTATTAAATTTCAGGTTGCTGAATTCAAGAAATTCATTGAAGATATGGCTGTTGCTAGCCTCCGCTGTGTTGCCTTTGCCTATAGAACGCATAGGATGGATGATGTTCCAGACGAAGATCAGAGGGCGGAGTGGAAATTGCCTGAAGATAACCTGATTATGCTTGGAATTGTGGGGATAAAGGTACATAACGAATTCAAAAGTTTTGATTTCTGCTAATTGAAATATTTTGATAGATGCACACTCCATCTCTCCCTTCTTTTATCGCTAATGCTATCTTTCAGTAGTATTTGCTTCACTTTTCGCACAAAGTATGTGTTATTATATGTCTAATTTTCAGCTTCATGCCTGTAAATCAATTAAACCTGTTATTGTCCCTTGGAGCTCCTTATGACGCACATCTGAATTGATCTATTTACCAGTTTCTTTCACTGAAGTTGTCAGTATATGTCTCTGTAAACTGTTTGGTTTGAAGGGACAACTTTACTCTGTCAAGATTCAAGAACATAGAAATTGAATGATCACAAAACACTGTAGCAGTTGTTTGCGATCTCTTCAAATTGTATCTTGTATCCTACTCCCTCCGCTCCAAATTACAAGACATTTTGGCTTTTCTAGATACATTGCTTTTCACTATGTATGTGGACATAGTGTTTATCTAAATGCATAGTAAAAGCTATGAATGTAGAAAAGCCAAGACGTCTTATAATTTGGAACAGAGGGTGTAGATTTCTTCCGCTTTCTTTAGATGATCTTTGATGAAGAATGTGCCAATAACCACATTGCTGTTTGCTTTTTGCTGTTCCCTTCTTTCTTATATATAGGGAATAGTGTTAGTGTCTGCTAACAGCATGCTGCCTCTGTTAGCCATCATCATCATCAATATACCAGTAATATACATCCGTTAACTGATGCAGGATCCATGCCGCCCGGGAGTTCGAGATTCTGTTCGTTTATGTCAGGCAGCTGGCATTAAGGTATCTTCATGCTTCTGCGCCACTTATACCAGATACATCCAGAAAGGATAGTTCACTATTTATGTTATCTTCCATAATCCATACCTTAGCTTCGTCTGGAGATGTTTATGTGAAAATTGTTCCTAGTCATCGCTTTTCAGGTTTTTTTTTTTTTTTTTTTTTTTGAATTGTTAGGTGCGCATGGTTACGGGTGATAATCTTCAAACTGCGAGAGCCATTGCCCTGGAGTGCGGGATACTTGATGATCCCAATGTGTCAGAGCCTGTCATCATTGAAGGAAAAACGTTCCGGGCGCTATCAGACTTAGAAAGGGAGGAAGCTGCTGAAAAAATCTCCGTATGTTTATTATCCTTGCATTTCCCTAACATTGCATTGGTAGGATACTATTGTAATCTAATGCAGAAACATCAGCTATACCAAATGTGAAATATTGTGGCAACAAGCAACGTTTTTGTTGCTTGCATTTTGTGACATTGCTTGTGCCCAGGTTATCGACTTATGAAAAATATTTGATGAAAAGAACCAAATAGCAATCCCTTAAATTACCTGCACTCACTCAATACTTCATTGCGGGTGTCAAGATTTGGGGGTTACTTCATGTCAAGATATGGGGGTTACTTCATGTCAAGATATGGGGTTACAATCCCTTGATCTACCTGTACCTGTACCCACTAATGACCAAAAAAGTATGAATACAACCATGCTAAAATGAGGAACCATGCTTTTTGTGCATATCTACTTTGATATTTTCCTTCTGTTGTTTAAATAAATCTTTGAACAAATAGACTTTCCACCTATTTTGCTTTATACGTTGCATATGCAGATATACTATCTACTTTTATCTTTGGATTAAAGTATGCTCTAATAATGGCTACAGGTGATGGGGAGGTCTTCACCAAATGATAAACTTCTACTTGTTAGGGCACTGAGGGCAAGAAGTCACGTTGTTGCTGTTACTGGAGATGGCACAAATGATGCCCCAGCACTGCATGAGGTTTGTGGACTATTAGTTCCTATGAATTTCTAATATGTTACTATGAAACGAGACTCATTTGGAGCATGAACTTTCACACTCCTAATTTGTAATTTAAACAAGCATGTTTCCACAGATGTTCAGGAACCAGGAAGCATCTTTTAGTATAACTTAACAAACTCTGAAACTTGCAGGCAGATATTGGTCTATCAATGGGCATTCAGGGAACTGAAGTTGCCAAGGAGAGTTCTGATATTATTATCTTGGATGACAATTTCGCTTCAGTCGTGAGGGTACGTTAACTGTCTTTATATTTTCTTGTTAGCCTTCCGCAACTGTAGTTCATGGTGTTTGTTTCTGGCTTCAGGTTGTCAGATGGGGTCGTTCGGTGTATGCAAACATACAGAAGTTTATACAGTTCCAACTAACAGTCAACGTTGCAGCTTTGATTATCAATGTAGTTGCTGCTGTCAGTTCTGGAAACGTGCCGTTGAATGCTGTTCAGGTCTGAGTTCAGATCCTTCTTTTCTATTATGATTATGATATATGTATTTGTACACTGAGATCTATTGGAAGTTGCATTTTTATCACCATTTAATTTGTAATAAAAACTGCAAGACACTTCAGATTTTCTTCAGTTCTGTGCATGTCCAGAGACAGTATTTCTAAAAAGATGTGAATTACTAGCTGTAGTCTCTGTAGTGTTGGATAGATTCTAATTTTTGCTCCCTTGGCTGACAGCTGCTGTGGGTTAACCTAATTATGGACACTTTGGGTGCCCTTGCATTGGCGACAGAACCACCCACGAACCATCTTATGGAGAGACCCCCAGTAGGGAGAAGGTTTGTTTTTGTGCATGTGTTATATTTGCTCGTCTAATATCTTATGGAGAGACCCCCAGTAGGGAGAACCTCAGTAGGGATAAAGTAAACCTTCATGGTAGTGAATCACCATCTTCTAGCCTTGTTTGAGCTGAATATGTTCAGTAAATGTACACACTATCTCTGATCACAAATCCATTGGGACATTGACATTGACATGGCCTCTAATACAACAATTAGCAATATCCATAAAAAATATACTATTCCAAACAGAAAAATGAAAGTATTTTTCATGATAAATCTGCTAACACCAATATTGTGCTGCCAATTTATGTGAAATTTTAATTGTCGATATTAGAGTTAAAAAAGTTTGATTTAAGACAAACTTAAATGGAGCTACATTTCTGTGATCAGTGGAAGTATTTTGCAATAAATTATAAATATAAGAGTTGATAATTTTAGTTGCTAGATCATTTCAGTTGCATCAAATTGATGTCAGCATTTATCTCTGCATGTTGCTATTAAGTGTCAAAAATATTATGGTAGCAGTGCTGACTGGTTTCTCATCACCTTCTCAGGGAGCCATTGGTAACAAATATCATGTGGAGAAACTTGATTATCATGGTATGCTACATATGCCGCTCTATTTTGTGTTTCTTAATATAGTTCTTCCTACTAAACACTTGGTTCTTTGTTCAGGCTTTATTTCAAGTTTCAGTCCTCCTTACTCTCAACTTCAAGGGAATAAGCCTCTTGCAGTTGAAAAATGATGACAAAGCACATGCAGATAAAGTGAAAAATACCTTCATATTCAACACATTTGTTCTCTGCCAGGTTCTGCCTTTTAGCTTTCATTTAGAGAAGGAGTTTCTTCCTTTTTCTTATGTGTGACTCCGGAGTTTTATGACATGTGCATTTTTGCCTTCTTAGGTGTTCAACGAGTTCAATTCACGTAAACCAGATGAGCTCAATATATTCAAGGGCATTTCAGGGAACCATCTCTTTATTGGCATCATAGGAATAACAGTTATACTCCAGGTAGAATCTCTAGAAGGGATTTCCTTTCTGAACTAAGATAAATTGATTTAGGCAATGTTCTCACATTCTTTTGTTTCTGTTTCTGTTTAGGCGCTTATCGTTGAGTTCCTTGGCAAGTTTGCCTCAACAGTAAAGCTAAGCTGGCAGCTGTGGTTGGTATCGATAGGTCTTGCTTTCTTCAGGTGAGATTCTCTCTCATATGCTTGCTGATGAAATAGAATAGGTCATGGTAGAATCGTGACATGTTTCTTCTGGTTTCATGAATATGTTACTGCTGGGGCGATCCTTTGTAATAACATTCTAGATGTTCCTTCTTTTCCCTCTATTGCACCTGATCATTCTCTCATTGCTCTGCAGCTGGCCGCTGGCTTTCGTGGGAAAGCTTATTCCTGTTCCTAAACGTCCATTTGGAGAATTCTTCGCATGCTGCGTCTCTAAGGGGAGCAAACAAGGTAGCCATTGCACTGTAAAAATCCTTTTATTGGTTGGCGATTCATGTAGCGCATGGGGGAGTGAGCAATTATACCAAAGCATCTATCCTCTTTCACAATTTTTTCTTGCACATCACTGACATTGTTCCGTTTGTGCAGCCCCTGATGTCTCAACCTCTAATGACAAGGAAGACAACAAACCTGAACCTTGAGATGCCGTAAGATTTGATGGTTGGCAACGGTGGCCTTTTGCGGGGATTCGGCGTGCTGGATTTGTAATTACAACTGGTTGCGATTGTGTATATATACACGCATGGGTAGTTCTCGGCTTTTGGAAGTTTGCGGTAGCATCTAACCATCCATGCGTCTTGATACCCCGACCCTAGCTTTCCTTGTGGCATTTCAAACAGGAATGGCTGGTAATGCGACTGGGCTACTCTTGAGACTTTAGTCATTTGCTTTAGTGTTTATTGCAGTAGCTGGGAAGACTAGTGGGTGTATTTGAGAAATTTCTATAAGCACAATGTGAGCTGCCGATAACATTGAATGGCGCAACATCGCGCGCAGCGTTTCCTAGGCATCCCGTGGCTCGTGGATGCTTTCGTGTGTCGAGCTGCCTGTGTTCGTGCCGTAACATTTGACAGTCCACTGTCGGCTTGTAACTTCGTAGTCTCCGGATGTAGAGTAAACAGGGTGAATTGGACTGTGTATATGTCTGACCAGCACGGCGCGTATTAAAGTTTACCTCAACTAGCTTTGTTCTCTTTTCCTCTAAATTTTAGATTTTTTTACTCTTTTTCACATTAATTTTTAGCCGTGTTCATAGAGTATTAACTAACTGTATAGGTGGAGGACCGCACGGTAGTGCGGGTGGCAAGGAGCGGGTGGTTGCTCCAAGCCGGCGCAGGTTCGAATCTCGTATTCGACCTCCGTCCCTCACCGGGGTTTTAACCCCAGAATAAATCCCGTTGCCTCACACGGATGCGCCACCACTGTCAGATATTTCAGCCATGTACTTGTAGTCTTCAATATAGGTTGTAGGTCTAGCTTACGCTCTAGGGGTGTGAGTGTGTTGGGTGTGTGTGTGGGGCGTGAGTTCAGATACTACAGCTTGTATTTGAAGGATGAGGCAATCAAAAAAAAAAAAAAAACTAACTGTATAGGTTAGTTGTAAATCATAAGACGAATCTTTAGAGTCTAGTTAGTCTATAATTGAATAATATTTATTAAATACAAATGAAATGCTATAGTGTTAAATTTTTCTAAGATTCACAATAGATACACTTTAAATTCTAAGTTTTCTTTCTCTCTCTTCATTATATTAATTTTTACTCGCATGCATGAAGCATTAAATATAAGTTAAATTACGAGATAAATCTGTTGAGTCTAATTAGTTTAAGATTGGACAATATTTGTTAAATATAAATGAAATACTACAGTTTTAAATTTTTTAACTTTTCAAACAGGGCTAAAATCTTTAGCCGTGTACTTGTATGTCCCTGTCCGTACTTGCCGTTACGTGAAGCAGCTGTCTTCTTTATACCAGTAGCAAGTGGCACGTACTACGCCCCAGGCTCTGCTCTTATATTTGTTGTCAGCTGTCTAGTGTACTATAGTATTATGGCCTTGTTCAGTTTCCTTTAAACTTTCAACTTTTTACACTCTCTCCGTTACATCAATTTCTACCCACATATATAGAGCATTAAATGTAAGTAAAAAAATAACTAATTACACAGTTTAGTTGTAAATCACGAGATGAATCTTTTGAGCCTAGTTGGGTCACGATTGGACAATATTTACCAAATACAAGCGAAACGCTACAGTGCAGAGAATGCAACTTTTTCACGAACTGAACAAGAGCTATACTACACGCATGCGCGTTGCGTTTCATTGTTCCGCCGACGGGGCCGAGGCGACACTTGACAGCAGCAGCAGCAGACGGCGCCATGAATTCGCAGGCCCTCCCTCGGTTGGCACCCGTTGACGGACTCCGCTTTTGACACGATAGAAAAGTGAAGTGCGCCGGAGGAATACACTACTACTAGTGGGCTGGGTCACCTTGATCCTTGAGTAACCCGCCGCGGGAGAAAGGACTCCGAAGCCGAGCTGGTCGTATCGATCGACCTCAAAGCCAAGCCAAGCCATTGTTGACGTTTTAACCGCTTGTTGGGTGGTATATGTAGTAGTAGATCCGCGAGAAAGGTCAGTATGAAGACGCACGCACCGTACCTGTTGCGGTCGCGTTTACAACAACGTCGCTTCCATTCCGTTCCTTTCTCAAATAAATGCATCGCTCACGGCTCATCCTTATCTGGACTTTGTTTTTTCCAGTTCCATCCAAACCCTTGTTCCGAGTCGTGCGTAGCACGCAGTACGGAAGTAGTCCTGTGTTGTTGTCTCTGCGCGCGCGCAGCGCAAATGTCTCGTACACCTACTACGCGCCATCAGCTGCTGGGTCAGGTTCGGTTCCAAGCGAAGCCACCAAGTGTGAAACGTTAGCCACGAATCGTCGTGATTGGCAATCAAGTGCCCTCTGTCATTATGATGGCCCTTGGTGCACAGGAACACACTGTTTGGACCTGGACGGGAAGGCGCCGCGCAGTCTCCATCTCATAAACTGTTTTAGGTCACCTGGACTTTGGCACTAGAGCTTTTTTTATCAGGCAATAATGGCGAAACGACAATGGATGATGGAGATATTCAGACTGTTTAGTTGGTCATATAAGCCAACTAATTTATTATGAGAGAAAAATACTGTTCGAACAGCTAATAAACTCGGATGATAGACAATCGGATAGTTCGATTATATTGCTACTATATACTACAATAAATTGGTTTTCCCCGATGGCACTAGGTTTTGGAACCAGCCAATGCATGGCAAGTGCGTGGTAGAATCGTGCAACACACGAGCTGCTTGACTATTGTCCGTCTGTTTGTCCGATAACATCTGTACCCTACCGCACCGCCAGACGCTAAACGCGTCTTGAAATAGGCAGATAGCAAACGGGAGCCTGCAGCGGCTCCTCTATCCGCATACGCTATCAAAGAGGAGGACCTCCCATCCGCCAAATTCAGAGTGGTACCTGAGATCCGCTACCGGCCTCACGGCCCCACCTCGCCTGGTGTTGCGCATGCTGAGGAATAGGAATGCCCCCAGTTAATAAAGGAAAAAAAAGTATGACGCGTGAGTTTCAATAATACAGAGAATGGATGATTACGAAAATATTTATCTTAGGCCTCGTTTAGTTACACGCAAGTTTCACTGAAAGTTGCAAGTTTTTCCACTCTCTCTCCATCACATCAATTTCTATCCATATATATGGAGCATTAAATGTTAGTGAAAAAAATAACTAATTACACAGTTGTGTTGTAAATCACGAGACGAATCTTTTAATCCTAGTTAGACCACGATTGGACAATATTTACCAAATACAAACGAAATGCTACAGTTACAACTTTTTCCAGCCTTTTGCATCTAAACGAGACCTTAGAGATGAATTTAGGGTTCGGAGAGTGTGGGTGGCACCCACGTAGCTGGATGCACATGAATGCTCGATGGACAGCTCAGCTCGTTCAGTTAATGCCAAGTCGGTCCCACCTTCGCTTTCTGCGCTGCACTGGTATCTCGCGCAACATCGCGAACGCAAACGCGTGGTCTGTCTGCCCGGCAGGAAGGCCCACGGTCCGCGAAGGGCTTCTTGGGCTGTCTGGTGAGGACTGTTTTGAATCACTCTATGAGTGAAAGTTCACTTTCTCTCATTTGTCATTAAGTTACAGTGATTTACACCAAGTACTCTGTTATTTTTTTTTCTTTAGCAACACACAGTACTCTGTTCTAAACACACTGACACGCACATGAATTATGAGCTCATGACCCAACTACGACGCTGCTGTGGCACGTCGGCGACACCCCCCACCATTTTCGTCCATATGTATCGACCTATCCCTCCCCGTGGCCCCGGCCCGGACCTCCATCTGAGTTCTATGCAAAGCAATGGAACACTTGACGTCCGGTCCGGATGACCGCGAGGCGTTTCTGCTTCTGCATGCATGCATGCTACATGCGCCGCCGCGCCTCCACCGGGCAGGCATCACTCACCTACCTCCCTCCCGTCCCTCCTGCCGTGTGCCGTCCTTCGGACACGCACAGCCGCACAGAGCGACGTGACGGCGGCCGCGTCGTCCCGCGCGCAGGAAATTCCACGGGCATTGAAGTCACGGTTCACACCACGCCACCCCGCCCCGCCCCCACCACCGGCGACGTCGCGGCGTACGACGGCTCCGCCGAGCGCGACACGGCGCGGGGGCCGACGGCGACGTCGTACTGGCGACAGCGCCGCTAGCTGGCGCGTCCCCTCGCGACTACTGAGCTGAGGCCACCAGCAGGAGCAGGCCCCGCACGCCCGCTTTTTCTGCCGTTCACACCCGCGACTTGCTTGGCTTGTAGCCGCCCCGGACGGCCGGCCGGCGGCCGGCGCGCCGCCCGTTCCCGGATCAGAGCGAGCGCGCTCAAAGAAATATATAGTTCCTCCGATCCGTCCAACCTAATCCCCGTGCTTTTTCTTGCATGTATCCAAAAACAAAATAACAAAAGGAAAACCCGTGTTTTTCTTGCGTATAAAAACACCAAAAAAAAAAAGGCCCCGTGCTGGTGGTTCGTATAACCGGCACCGTACGGCCTCCACACACATGCAGCGGAGCATGTTTCTGACGTGATCCCGCGCGCCACATGCATCGGATGTGCATGCAACTATGCAAGAGCCTCCGGTCCGGTACGCTTCGCTTTTGCAGACGGCTGCACGCAACGCAACGTGCCGGATCAACTTGGCCACGAGGCCTCCGGGGCGGGGCAGCCCGCGCTTGCTTGACCAGCGCCGCGGCTGACTGACGAGACGACCATGTCTAGTCTAAATCTAAACGTAGCAACAGGAACTTGTTGCTGGCTTACTTTGACTTTAATTTGTATATATATTGTCACCTATTACATCAGCAGGCCACAGTGATCGTACACCGCATGTACGGCACGTATGTCGTACTTGCTTGCTTGCCCAGCCCAGCTTCTGTCTAATAATATATCAAAAATATTGGACCTATATATCTATGGCTTACTCTGGCAAAAGAAGAAGAAGAAATTAAAATGCTACTGTACGTTATATGGCACACAGATTGGTCCACGCAGAAAGTAAACGGAGCGGTTTCAGTTCAATTTGCGTTCTAAGTCCCCGCCCCCTTTAATTTATTTATTATATGGGCGATCGAGTTCTAGTGTAATCGCAAATATTTTTGTAAGAAACCTGTGAAGTCAGAACTCACCGGCCAATGATGCATGCATGGTTCTCGTTTCTTTAAGCTTGTGGTACTCACCGGCAGCGGGCACATTACTTACTCTAAAAAAATGACGTACTACCATGCATGCTCTCCATATCGGACTAGAATCAGGTACGAGATGACTTCGTAACTAGGATGACATATAGGTATAATATATATACCCACATTTAATTGTTTTCGTGACGAACCACCGTTGATCATCTCAATCTCAAAAGATCTGATTTTTTTTGTCATGCTTGACGAGAATGCAATTGCACACGCGCACATTCCTGTACTAACCTGACAGATTGTAATTAGTCAGTTTTTTTGTGCAGTTGAAACCAAGATTTATGACGCAACCGTGTACGTTACGTACCTCATTTGATTTGATTCCTCGAGATTTCTGGCGTTTATACCGAAGAAATCATGCCTGATTGCGTTATATCAGCCGCAAAAATAGGTCAGTGAAGGACGGATGCATGGATCAGCATCAGCAATTAAGCTAATCGATAATGGAGCTTTAGCTTGTGGAATTGTGCTACTCACCGGCGGAAAGCAACCTTTTAAATAGCTGACGTTTCTGCATTAGTCCACGATCCAATACAGGTACGCTACTTTCGTACTAGGTGAGACCTTTTACAACCAAACACATTGTCACCTGTGTGTGGATTAATACTCTTCTGTCTCTGAAAACAATAATTTTTATAATCTTTGTCGGTTAAATCTTTTAAAGTTTGATTAATTTTATAGAAAAGAGCAATAATACTTATGACATAAAGTAAGTATATTATAAAAAAATATATTTATAGTGAATCTAATAATAATAATTTAATAACATAAATTTTAATATTTTTTTAAAAAAATAGTTAAAAATTTTAAAAAAAATTGACTTAAAACAACTCTAGAAATCACACTTTCAGAAATAGAGAGAGTATCTCAAACATTGTTATGGATGAAGGCCTTGTTTGGAGTGTCTATATATACTCTCTCTATCCAAAATAGCCTTACACCATCTTGGTTCCCGTGGAGTCAAATTTTTTTAAAAAAAATTGATAGGCATATATTAATATTTGCATCTCTATATAATTTTATTATAAAAATATATTTACAATCAGTTTAATATTTACAATCAGTTTAATAATATTAGTATTTTCTGTATATATTTATCCTACTTTTAAAAGATTTGGTTTCTCAGAAGCCCAGTTATTTTGGATGGAGGTATGTGACAGTGCAATGAAAGGTGCTTAATGCACTACTACCTCCGTTCCATTTTGTATGGCATGGGCTAGAATGGTAAAGACTCCTAAATTATATTTTGACAATTTATTTACTTTATATTATATCATTTATGAATGTTTATAAACTTATAATTATTGGATAGTACAAATGCTTACGAATCTAATCGTATCAATTTTATATTAAGATGGTTAAAAGTTGTTAGCTAAACTGTTGATCAATATTTTTAGAGTATACTTGGCCAAAAAATAAAAAGGAATCTTTTGAGGAAAACCAGGATTGATAGTACATGGCACAGCCGTACGTTTTGATGTCGTTCAATGGTCAGCGTGTAATAATGAACCAATAGTTTAGACACGTATCACGATCAGCTAGGTTTAAATTTCGCTTGTACCTAGGCTCCGATCTGCTTGTGATCATTAACCAACCGATATGCGTGCAACAGTTCCCTTTCTGGGTTCAAGTGTGATTGGGCCAGAGAATAATACTGTAGGAGTACAACAATGGCATCTGGCATCTGCTTGCTGCAAAGGTCAACTGTCCTTTGCCCGTACAAATACGTCAGGCTGTTATGCGCCCGTAAGCAGGTAGTAACATGGTGTACCGGACAGCATGAACATTTCAAAATGGTCAACTGGTATCGCATGGCCTATCCTCTACTAATGGCCTATCCTCTACTAAACAACAACTTGGTCAGTATTTAGACATTGCATTGCTTGATCGTTTTCAATATAACACGAGATCAGCAGGTGGCATGCGACAACTATATATATGATGACAATTAGCGTGCATGACACAAACTGGCAAACTGCTAATAATCGATCTATCAGTGACACAAACTGGCGGTAGTTGTTTGTTCAGGGGAGAATCTATTACTAACAAGTGCAGTTCTGTGCATTAGTTTGGACCACGGCGGATATATATATAATTCAGAGTTCACTGTACCTGGGCAAACAAACACATCAGAGTGACATGGACGTTGAGATTTCTTATCTTTTGTTTAAGGCTGCTACATTTGTCAGTTTGTGAGCTCTCGTTACTAGTAGGTTTATTTCCAACTTGCTAATGAGTAAAGCAGCAGTGTAGACTTTCAAGCCTAGATTAAAATTTATGTAGTGGAGTGCACAATACAGCAAGTTTTACAAGCAAGTATACTTGGAAACAGCATAGAAGAACACCTATTCGTCATTTAACAGTACCACCTTTACTCATGAGAATAGTAAACTTAATTAGCTCGATTCGGTTTAGTCAAATCGCAAGTGGCACAATTGCAAGCAACACCGTACCAGACGACGAAGAGAGATGACTGAAATTCTATTCAATTGCTTATTACGGATTGGAGCAGAGTTACGTGAGCAGCAGCGAAGCTGAGTAACTTGTAGCCTTTTATCACCATGCACGATCTTATCATGTCCAGGACCAGATATATACTTATCCTACCTTCGTTTATATATAATCGGGTGGCCCGATCGATCGATTACAGATAATCCACACATAAACATGGGCGGCTGATCTGTGGAAGCAGCCAAGACGATATATACTACGAACCAAAACAAAGTCTCGCCGCGTTTAGTCAAACAACCAAATTTTAAATGAATTGTTATCGTTGCAGCAGCTGCTACTGCTGGCTGCTGCTCAGGTTTTCCTATGTCAACTGGCGGCTTTTGATAATGGCAGTTGCTAGACTTCCTCGAGGTTTGCAGACAAGCTTGCTCGCAAAGTGGCTATACTAGTCGGCTATTAGTCCTTGGATTTGTCCTTGCCAACAAGAGGACTCAAACATTGCTGTCAAGTACTCCCTCCATCCCAAAAAAAATATTGTTCTCGCTTCCCGAGAAACGATTGCCGGCAATTTTTAAAGATAGTAAATAACATAAATTAGTATCACAATTAGTATTGTTGAAAAGATCTTTAGATCTAGTTTTTTAACAAATTTATTTGAAGATATAAATATTATACGTATTTTCTACAAATTAAGTCAAACTTGTGGCACGAACACCCAAAACGTCATCTATTTTGGGACGGAGGGAGTAGCATAGAGTACTGGAGTACGTACTAATTTGCAGCAGGTTCGACGAACCATAACTGCTGCCTACTGTACGCAGTTCATCGTCTCGTAGTGCAACCTTTTTCTACGTACGGATCGATGCGCATCTTTTTTGGATTTCAAATACTCCGTGCTGTGCAGGCATGGCATTTGCCATGCCATGTTGTCATGTTGCAGGGTTAGCGAGTAGTACCAACAACTGATGACGAGTTCGGACATTGGCGCATTATTCGTTACGGCTGCATGCCGTGAGAGATGTGGGAGCAGTTTGTTTGTTTTGTTTTGTTTGTTTTGAAAGGTTGAGTAGTATTTTGTTTTCGTGGCGGGAGTCAGAACAGATTGCTGGCTGGCATTCGTCACGTTTATTTGCCGCCTGAGTATATATTTACATTAATTAATAAACAAATAAAACGATATGATCGCCTCCTTCCTGCGTCCAGCAGACCTATTCCGGTGACACGTTTTAGTCATTCTCGTGTTGCTATAATAATCTAGTATTTATGTGTTCAACTCCGATGATTTTATTTTCAAGTTTATATATAGTTTCTTCTTTTTCGTACGGTTTGAGCCACGCGTGCAAGTCACGGACAGATAAAATATTCTTTTTGGTAAACTATAAAAACGCTGACGCAAACTGCACGCCTGCTGCAAGGACGGATTCACGGACACATGCGTGCGTGCACAGTGGCTGCTGAACTTTTATGCACTCGGTACCCGGCTCTAGAGTACGTCGGTCGTGTCGTGTCACAGCTCGCGATCGTCGTGTCGTGTGATCGTGTCACAGGCTCACAGCTCGCGATCGCACGCGGCGCGCCCGCCGTCTGTTTAGACTGAAACGTCCACACTTTAATTTCCTCCATCCATCCACTGTTGGATGGATAATCCAAATGTGACCGGCCAACAATATCACCTGCATGCATCTAGCCAATATTAGGGATTTTGGCTATAGGACAGCTACTGTAGCTACCGACGACATCGACGCTAGCATATTCGAGAGCAGAGAAGCAGCATGCACGTATCACGATCAGTTAGAGGAGGGCATGCAAGCAAGGCAATGCAATGCAAAACCCCAAAGTTGCCACGTCGCCAGCTTGCCTACCACAGTTGCTGCTTTACACGTATGTACGCAATTGACTTAAAAAACCCGAAGCAAATCAGAAAAGTCCACTTGTGGATTTACTAGCGTACGAAAAATCTGCATACGCCTGATTGCATACACACCTGCCTGGTATATAGAATTCAGAAAGTACCCAAGCTAGCACATCTAGACAAAAGCAGCAACGCTATCGCGCATCATGCATCTGAATCGGTTCTTAGCTTGTAAACAGAGACCACCACACGCGAAATGTGTAAAAATGTCTTCTCGAGCTATCGATCTGATCCCTCCGTCCCTTTTTAGCGGTAATTTTAATAAATAATAAATATCATCGATTAGTATCATAATTAATATCATCGGAAAAATCTTTGGATCTAGTTTTTTTTTAATAAAATTATTTAAAGATATAAAATTGTACGTATTTTTATAAATTAAGTCAAACGAGCGGATCCCACGGCGACAAATAAAAAGGGACGGAGGGAGTACTGGCCAAGAGCTTTCTCCGTTTAACTGATGGATCACTGTCACCGTATCTTGTTTATGTGGTCCATCGAAGAGGCATGCGTTGATTCGATCGTTTGAAAAATTTTAATTAGCGAGCCAATGCGCCAGCACAAGTTTCTCCAGGGACGCGTAAAATCCAACTTCTCAAATGCGAGTTCAACACGTAGCGTCAAAAACCATTAATTGCTCACCTTGAATTATTACCGCACGCTTACAAAAAATCATCACGTCCACTTCATTCTCATCTCGTTAATTAATTCATGATCAACTCTTTTCCATCAATTATGATATCCATTAATTATTATGCAGCCTTGCAATTTCTAATAATTACCGCAAATAAGAGAGACCAGAAGTTATCCTAGACACGTCAAATCCAACTTCCCAAATGCAAATTTAACACGTACTCGGTAGTATATACTATATCGTGTGTAGTGTCAATTGGTGTTTGGCTGGTTACATAAGCCAGCTGATAAGATAAGCCGATTGATTTGCTGTAAGAGAAAAATACTGTTCGAATGGCTGATAAATCCGGCCGATAAGACAAATAAACAGAATGAATACATTAATTATTCACCTTAATTATTATCGCAGGGTTCCACAAACTACGTCCACTCCATCCATCTCATTACTTTCACGCTCATATGCCGCCGTGGCATTTCCAATAATTACCGTTTCTAATCAAGGTCTGTTCCATCCATCCCATTGATTTGCGCTTGACTCCCTTCCATCATTTCTAGCCTATTGTGCTGTCGTGTAGATATAAGTTCCCAAATCTAGAAATTAACTACTTTTCCCTGATTCGTTTTCTTTTTCGAATCGTTTCCAAACAACCTTCGACACTTCCTGGTAAAATCCTAATACTTCCCTTGCCATCCTTAAAACGGTAGCAGAAGCTCAGTTTATTGGACTACATGACATATCTAGATTGACTAAAATAAGTCTCTGACTACTCTCTCCGTCCTAGATTGTAATGTGTTATGACTTCTAAAATTTGCACTAAAATATAATACATTCTGTATTATTTCTATGCTCTAATTTGACAAAATTTGTTAAATATGAAACCATAATTTGAGAAGAAGAAACTTGTTAATCTATGAGTTTCATTTGAGTATTCTCTTGAGTTGTCTTAAATTTTTTTAGTATAAGTTATATTACCGGGATATAATAGAAAAAACTCTAATCCCAGCTTTGTAGAAACATAAATGTATATTCTGCTTTAACCTAGGAGTCTATAAGCCCATATGGTCATAGTATTTATGTTTCGTCGTCTTTATTACCAAATTTGCAGAAACTAGAGGGAACTGCGCTGGATTAAAACTAGCCGCACCTACGCTTTGATTCTTTCCAAATAAAAAAAAAATCTTAGCTGTCGGGCACCGGCGGGACTTATAAGTTTTTGATTCTTTGTTGAAACAAATGATTTTCTATAAGAAAAAAATATCTGCTGTCTGATGTTTTCCGAACAAGCCAAATAAGTTGGCTGTCTCTGTTTTCCCCATAAACCAGCGGCCTAGTGTTGAATTTCATACGCCTATACTTGTAGCAATCCAGAGATCCAGAGTCTCCCATCCCAATGAACGGCTGCTGCTGCTGATGCCTGCCTGCCGCCGGCCGCAGCCATACACTACTGGTCCGCCGCCGTCTGCTGAAATTTTCGCCGGGATCCCAACCCCATGCGTTGTTGACCTTCCGAAATCAACCCTGATGAGCTGAGCCGCCCAAACGAGCAAGTGATATGCAGAGAGTGTGTGTGTGGGCCCCACGGGTTGGTACGTACGGAAGTACCGTCTGTTGTCCGGCTGCAGATGCCCTTTTTAAAAAAATCGCCCTGCTGCTGCTGCTGCTGCTAGGATAGAGTAGAGGTGCAGCTGGAGAGTACTTGCACGGCTGCACTATACACACTGTACCGTGTGGAAAGGCCAAGGCATAGCTGGGTCAGCTTGCTGTCCTTCCGTTCCGTCGGTTGCCTCTCATCTCTCTCTTCTTCTCGTTCGTGTGTCTCCTGTCTTCTCTCGGCTCCCTGCCTCCTGCTATATATCAGGGCTCGGCTTCTCCTTCCTCGCCTACTCCTAGCCTGTTGTCTCTCGTCTCGCCCTTCCGTTCGATCGATCAGCTCTCGCAGCCCCGGCCGACCAACCGGTTGCCTCCACCGGCCATAGCTGCTGCCGGTCGTCGTTCCTGGAAAGAGCAGTTCAACTTCAGAGAGGTAATAAGGTCTAATCCTATTTGAGAGACGACTATGCTGCTGTTACTTTTCGATGGGATGTCTGCATGATGGAAGCAGGAGCCGGGGGTTTCAGCAGCATGCGTGCAGATGCAGCTGTGGGTGTTCTTGTGTTTCAAGTTCTTCTCCTTCCTTCTGTTATATATGCTTTCCATTTCCTTCTCCGTTCCGGTTATTTTGCCTCTTTCTTCTCGATCTTCTGTTCGCTGCTCTCGCATGCGCCGCGCCGCCAAGAGCAGCAAGAGGGACAGTTTAAAAGAAATGAATTCCGTTTCAAAAAGAGCATGCAGCAAGAGGGAGATGCCCTGCGCTTGCGCTGTGCTTTCTCTTGTTGCAAATTTGTCATCGCGGTTATTTGTTACGCCTTGGGTATAAGCTAGCGATAGCAGCTTATTATCACAATAATATTCTTCTTTATTTTCTCAACCTCTCTCTTGCTTAATTTGTCGACGGCTACCATGTGTGTGCATGCATTCTCTTGACCTAGCTAGCTAGGTAGCTAGGCTCTGAATATATCCTTGGTGGGGTAGCTAGCAAGGACAGAGAAGCGAATGATTTGTTTAGTGCTGGCTAGGCTCTGAATATGTATATCCTATGGGTGGTTGTGTCCTTGTTTAGTGCTTAGTTAGTTGTTCTCTACTCTTGATTTCAAGTTTTCAACGCTCTGTCTTCAATCGGTGATGTGGTGGACAACATGCATTTATCAACTAGTATCAAGTGCTTCTCCGTTTTTCTTGTTCTTGGACACCTCGCTTCTCTCAAGAATATTTATATAGCTTGTTGATTGATATTTTCTTTGGAGCTATGAAGTTGATACTGAAAGCTTATGTTTTATCTTAAGTTTCCTAGAGACCTAGACCCTAGCTAGAGCAAGAAATATATACTAGAGTTAAAAACCATCCTTTTCTAGAGAGGACCTTTCGACGACAGTCCTCTCATTTGTTGCACTTGTGCCTTCTCTCACCAAACTATCTTTTCATATGGCCATAGCATTCCTGATTGTAACATCCACAATCAATACCAGTGCCCACCCTAACGTTGTTTCTTGTTAGCACGGGTGTCAAACATGTCCCAATCTTATTTAGTACTTGTACTACAACTTAGGCGGCGTACGTACATCCATGGTGGTGTCAATAATGTCTGTTGTCTCTTCTCCTCTCTGATCTCTGCAATCGTTTTTACTGATGGCCTCGTCTTCTTCCTTCTTTTTCATTGGTTATTATTATCAGGAGTGGGATCAGAGAAACTAGCTACCAGCTAGTTACGAGACATGAGGGACATGGGAGAGAAGAGGAGACATGGGCATGTCCATGGACATGGCCATGGCCATGGCCATCTTGTTGGGTTTGGAGTCGGAGGGGTTGGACATGCAGAGCATGAGGAGAAGCGCATGGAGCAGAAGAAGCTGGACATGAGCAGCATGTCCATGGACACCCTGCCACATCTCACCACGCCTCTTGGCAACATCACTACCTTGGATCTCTCCAACAACAACCTAGAGGTACATATTTTTAGGCTGTGGTTAGGTTTCTACTTTTGATCAGAAATTTCTGCTTCTTGTGTTGCTATCTTTTGCATGTGTTCCTTGTCGTTTTACTTTTGTTGTTTTCCTCATCTAGTCTAACATGCTAGAGTGATCATCATCCTGGTCTCCCATTTGTTCTATTCGAATGGATAACACGCAGAACACTTATCTTGAGATGGTGTGCATATTATTATATCACAGTGTTATAAGTTAACTGCAAACCTATAGCTAGTATGAGATAAGCATGAATTGTTATTAATATATGAAGTGAAGGATAGCTCAGCTATCTAGTCATCTTCTCACAATATCATGTTGTTGCTTTGCCGCTTGGCTTGGTCTCTTGTATGTCATACATGATACATGGGGATGGAGACAAAAAAAAATCAGATATATGCATGCCTTGTGAGTTGTGACTCTCTCTCTCCCTCCCTGTGAGCTAAAGAATATTCTAGTAAATACCCTGTCATAGAAGTTATTTTACAGCCTAAGTAATTAAAAGTTACAGGACCTTAAGAACCAGTACATTAGCTTATTCAGTTTTTGGTTGGACCTGATGTGAATTAAAAGGGCGAGATGAGTAATAAAGCAAGCTTGTTTGCAAGTACTACTAGCACTCTGTATAGCAAAACTAGCCGCCTGTCCAAGTGGACTGGGCCCCTGAAAACGGCAACGAAAATGCTCACTGTACGCCTGTACCTCCATGCCTTACGGATTAAGCCACTGCGTTTAATAAGTCAATCCCTCGACGAAGGCAAAGCCAAATTCTTAATCTCCAGTTTGACTATAGTTCTGCATAGTGTGGTGTATGAAAGGTATCTAGTGTTCGAACGAACAAAAAAAAAATGATAGATATACCAGCTGGTCATTAATTGTTAGCTGAATATATATGAGAGAATACACTCATACAGTACCACGAAAAACATCTACTTAATTAATAACGAACTAACGTGTTGTCGTTGAAAATGTATGGAACCCGCAGAGCATCCCGGAGTCCATAATCGCGAGGCTCCTGAACGTAGTGGTGCTGGACGTGCGCTCCAACCAGCTCAAGTCGCTGCCCAACTCCATCGGCTGCCTCTCCAAGCTCAAGGTCCTCAACGTCTCCGGCAACCTGCTCCAAGAACTGCCGGCCACCATCGAGGAATGCCGGTAACTACATAGCCATCGTCCATGGCCAGCTTAGCTAGCAAAGTTCATGCATATACATGAGCTAGCTGTAGTGATTCACTCACTGACTTGCTGTGCCTACGTGACAATGCATGTACAGTGCGCTGGAGGAGCTGAACGCCAACTTCAACCAGCTGACGAGGCTGCCGGACACGCTGGGCTTCGAGCTCCACGGCCTCCGGCGGCTGTCCGTCAACTCCAACAAGCTCGCCTACCTGCCGTCGTCCACCTCCCACATGACGGCGCTGCGGTCGCTGGACGCGCGCCTCAACTGCCTGCGCGCGCTGCCCGACGGGCTGGAGAACCTCGGCGGCCTCGAGACGCTCAACGTGAGCCAGAACTTCCAGTACCTCCGCGAGCTGCCCTACGGCATCGGCCTCCTCGTCTCGCTCCGGGAGCTGGACGTCAGCTACAATTCCATCGCCGCGCTCCCGGACTCCATGGGCTGCCTCACCAAGCTCGTCAGGTTCAGCGCCGCCGGCAACCCGCTGGTGTGCCCGCCCATGGACGTCGTCGAGCAGAGCCTCGACGCCATGCGCGCCTACCTCAGCGCGCGGATGAACGGCACCGCCAGGGCCAAGAAGAAGAGCTGGGTGCCCAAGCTCGTCAAGTACGGCACCTTCTCGGCGGGGATGAGGACGCCCGGCCGCACCAAGGTGCACGGCAACAGCACCGACGGCCTCCACATGTCGGATTACCGGTCGCTCGACGGCGCCGGCATCGCGTCGCCGGGGTTCCTCAGCATGCTGTCGCCCCGGCGTCTCTTCTCGCCGCGGAGAAATTCGACCAAGTACTAGTAGCTTAGGAGTGCTCACTGGTCCGGCGAGCTATACGTGCATGTGTGCTCCCTCCTTATTGTTTTGCCTGTTTGTTTGCTGCATGCTTCGAGTGTTCATCAGATGTTATGCTCGTATTGTAGCACAAGCTATATAAAGCTACTGATCTGTTACTGCAGGTGTGTATGCTTTGAAGAGGGGTAGATCTGAAGTGTGTATAGTAGTATGTAGTGCAATATATAGAGCATTGATGTACATAAGAATTAAGGGTGCCCATTTTCGTTTTGTTTCATTGTTTACATGGCACTACTAATGCTTTTGCTGGAGTAGTCTTTTTGAAGGAAATTGTGTCAACTACTGTATATGTTCAGTGATCCTAAGACTTCAATCAGTGGAGATACTCTCGAGAGTCGAGACTAAAAACTTCTCATAGACACTGCTATGGTAAATAATTACAGGCGTGGAACTGGTTATACTCATACCAAGCACCTCATCCACTAAAACCTTCCTATAGACATTGCAGGTGTAGCAGAAAACTAATAGGTGTATAACTGCGATCTGATGGACTACAGTTTTGTACATGATGCACTATGGTTTTCCAACCTACTCATTTTTTTTTTTTTTTTTTAGAGTTCAAGGGAGAACCCTGGGCCACTAGCATTGCTATAAGGACCGAAATCAGGTTCAAAATGTCTACAGCATCAAGCATCTGACATCCATAATAGAGCACAAACACTGCTGGTGTATGCACAAGTTTCACACCCCCTAGAATTTACCAAATGATAAAGGGGCTGAGAGTATTGCCCTGTGGTAGAAGGTGATGGTAGCTGCCAGCTGCACCACCACCCCCCACTTCCTTGCTGTCTCACTAGTCACTATCTACACATGTTGCATCTGAGATGTTCTCCATCCCAGAGATCAACAACAGTAGCATTTTGTTCATTCACCAAAACATAAGAGGTCTACTGATTTATATCTGCATCAACGTGTAGTGCTTTTTTTTTTTTTTTGATTGCCTCATCCTTCAAATACAAGCTGTAGTATTTAAACTCACGCCCTAAACTCACGCCCCCACACACACACACCCAACACACTCACACCCCTAGAGCGTAAGCTAGACCTACAACCTACATTGAAGACTACAAGTACACGGCTGAAATATCTGACAGTGGTGGCGCATCCGTGTGAGGCAACAGAGATTTATTCTGGGGTTAAACTCCGGTGAGGGACGGAGGTCGAAACCGAGATTCGAACCTGCGCCGGCTCGGAGCAACCACCCGCTCCTTACCACCCGCACTACCGTGCGGTCCTCTCAACGTGTAGTGCTTTCATTAGCTGAAATAGAAACTCTAGGGCATGTTAGCTGGGAAACAGGCTGAGATAATCTATCCAAGACAGAAATAATAATCTCTCTCCAATTCAAAATACTTCATCACTTTATCCACCTTAATGAACTGCTGAGACAGGTATACAGTATAAGTGAATGGAAAATCAGAAGGGTAAATTACGACACAAATATCTCCATTACATTGCTGAAATATCCAATTATCTATGGCTCTGTTGCTATCAGAACATGTCATGGAAACAGACATGCGCAGTTCTGGAAGTTTTGATGATCCTCCGTAATGGCAGTAGCACACAGAGCGAGGAACGATCCTCTGTAATGACAGTAGCACACAGAGCGATGAACAATAGATGTCCTTTGCTCATTTGCAAAGCTTGAGCTTCTTGAAGAATGAAGAAACCTGAGACTTTGGGCAGGGTGCTGTGGCTATGCATGTTGGGATGTTCTCAGGCTGCTCTATCCACAGCTTGTGCCGCACACCAGCTGCTTGCAGCTTCTCAGCCAGGTTCTTAAGCTGTGTCTCTCCTTTCACCTCCAGTGTTACCTGCATACAGATAAAAGATGAGCAGATTAACCAATAAAAAATGAGCATATACGATGAATGCCCTTACAATCACGGCTGACACTGATGCTAGTTAAGTCAAAATTCTTAGCAGGATATTTCAATGTGCCGAGTCACTGAGTGAAGGATTTTTGTATCAACTAATTTTACCCAAGCATGAAGGAGAATCATCAAGTCCTGCAAGAAACTACTAGGTATATAAAAAGGTCTAGCAAGACCTTGTAAGTGGAGGTCATGCATTCCTGTCCTTGATAAGGTTACTGAACATTAGCAATTCACACGAAAGATCTCCTCAGACGGATCATGAAACTATTGAGGTACGTACTAGGTAATGATGCTCAAGCCTACCATCAGTTCATGACCATGACTCTGTAAGCAATGGATGATTCAGATTCCGAGTGCTAGCAATACTAAACGAGAAGACATTTGACACAAGCAAGATGCTGGAGATCGTGTGAGGCAAACCGTCGAACATGCCTTGTGCATTCGGTCGAGGTTGTCGGGCGCGCAGTAGGCGGCGGTGTCCGGGTGGTCCCGGTGCGCCCACACGGCAGCCACGGCGGCGTGACAGCCCTGCGCCACGACGCTCCCCCAGCGGCCACGCGTCCGCCAGGTCGCGCCGCAGCACCACGTACTGGACCAGGACGTCCACCGCCTCCTTTGCGCCCTCCTCGCCAGTGGCAGCGGCAGCAGCAGCGTCCGGAGCACAGGAAGAGGCGGCGGCGGCGGCGTTCATGCTGGCTTGCGGTGGGATCCGGCGGCGGGAGACCCTGGTGATCGCCGGGAGGAGGAAGGCGGCGTTCGGGAGCGTGGCGGCGACCGGTACTGGGAATGGCAAGCGAAGGGGGAGGGTCAGCATTGCTGCTGCGAAATCGGATGGTTTCAATTTAGCATCATGTTAGTCAAAGTCGTTTTCAAACCCACTCAAGAAGATACGTAAATCGGATGTTTTCAATTTTTATTTTAAATGAGAATCTGAAATTTTGATTTTCTAACTGATGAAGGGAAATCAGACTCACGCACTATAGGTGAGGCAGGACAAATGAACTTTTGTCAGTCGGAAAAAAAGCCAAGCTCACGTAGTATGCTGGGGCACCGAGCCCAGCAACATCCGAGCCCACGGCGCTGCCTCACGTTTGCGGAAGCTGTGCGGCCCGTCTTTGCGGTCGTGCCGCGTAGCCTGGCGTGCGCCCAAAGCCCAGAACGCCGAGGTAACGGCCCAACGCGAGTTCTGCAGCCCTTTCTTCGGTTAGTAGTTCAACCGTTGCTGACTTTGCAGATCGGGTTGCAAGGCGGCGGCGGCAATGGACTACGTACGGTCCGTGCAGCTTCGGCGATGGACTTAACCCGTACAGTCCGAGCAGGTTCCAAGTCGGTTACAGTACAAATTTCGATTCCGAAAAGGATTATTCTTCCGTTCCCGATTCATTATAGATAATACATATTGCACACAGCTTATTTGATCTTGTTCTTTGTGTATGCGCAGAAACACAGCAAGACAAGAAGACGAAGACGAAGTCATCAGCTCATCAAAGATTACACGGGGAAGCAATCGAATCAGGCATATCAAAGCGGCGCGGAGATCACAGCTCGTGGGACTTATCTGACATTACTACACCGAAGCGGCGCTGCTCTGCCTGCTCTGCGCCTCTGCCGCCCAAGCGGCCGGCGGCGGCGCAGCAGCAGCCGCCGCGGAAGAAGTATCTCCACCTGGTGGTGAACGACTGGGACAGAGGCTACAGCATCTAGAGGGCGGGCGAGGACTGCTTTAGCAGCGACGCCGACGCCGACGCCGACCTGGACGCGCCACGGCCTTCTGCCGCATCCCTGCTTGTCCGCATCGTGGCACAGGACGCTTATTCGCGGTACTTCGCCGTCCACGGCAGCAAGATCCTGGCGATGTACCCCGCGGAATCCAGTCCCGGCATCCCGGCGTTCGACACCGAGGCACTGGCGATGACGGTGTGCCCGCCCCCGATGAGCTGTGGGGGTGGCACTAGACCTCTGTACGCCTCCGCCGCCGGCGGCGACAAGCTCTGGGCGTTCGTCTACCCCTTCCTAGAGTGTGAGCAACGAAGCCCAGCTGAGTACTAGTGATACTGAAGAAGTCCCGACCCAAGCAGGAAGGCCCATAAGGAAGAGAAGGCCCAATCCGAGAGTTACAGGCCCATCGTTGCAAGGCTGAATGCCTCTACTCTGTACTTAAGGCTAAGTCCCCGAGAGAGAGAGGCAGGAAGGATTTGAACTCTGTAACTAAATTCTGTTACGTTTCTTAGCTGCAATCTATAGCATTATTCCTCCCCAATTCCCTTCTTCCTCTCCAATCTCTAGATTCTGCTAACAATCTGGTATCAGATTTCTTCGATCCTTTCCTTCTTCTGCGGCGCTCTGCCCTGGATTCCACTACTTGTCACCACCACTACACTCGCCGGCAACGAGCTCTGGGCGCCATGGACCCCAACATCAAGCTCATTCTCGACGAGTTCAGCCGCCGCTTCGACGACCACGAGGCGCGTTGAGAGCGCCGATTCGCGGATCAGGAGAAGGAGCGTGCGGAGCGAGCCACCGCGGTCGATGGCGTCCTCACCGCCGTCGACGCTCGTCTGCGCGCCGTCGAGTCTTCCGCATCCTCCCTTGACGTCGACGCGCGCATCACCACCCTCGAGTCGTCCTACATCGAGCGTACCTCTGCGGTCGACCAGCGCCTCCTCGAGTTGGAGTCGATCCGCGTCGATCACGTCGCCGACGACGACCGGGCGACGGCTCTCGAGAACACGGCCAAGGACATCACCACTTGGCGACCGGAGTTGGAGGGAATCGTGAACGACATCCGTTTGCAGATTCAGAAGGTGTCGCAGCAGCATGATCGCACGGTGTTCGACACTTCGTCGCAACAGCCCGGCATCCGCTTGCTGCCGACCTCGGCGGCCGCGCGCTCATCTGCCGGCATACACAACACAACGCCCAGCGGGCACCGCGTCGAGACGACTACACGGGACCTTGAATTTGGGTTCTCATCACCCATAACTCATGGCCCGGCCAATGGTATGCTCCACAGTCCCTCTTCCTCTTTTGTTCGTCCATTTCATCCGGATCCACCATTACTTCCTGCACCAAATCCTCATACAAATCCTTACCGCCAACCTATACCTCCTCCTATATCCCATGTTCCACCAGCTGTTTTCACTTTTCCTACACCGAACCCAGCAATTCCAACCCAACCAATGCCACACTCATCGTTTCGGCCCCATCAGTTCCCTACTGCACCTCTGCATCCATTTCCTACCCAAAACCACCCATATCCTATACACACTAATCACAATGGAAGGTTACCTAAACTTAATTTTCCTAAATTCTCTGGTGAAAATCCTCGTCTGTGGCGTTATCACTGTGAAAACTACTTTGCCATGTATTCAGTTGATCCTTCCCTATGGGTTCGTGTGGCTTCCATGCATTTGACAGACGCTGCAGCATTACGGTTTCCTTCTGTTGAGTCACAAGCAGCCAATGCTACATGGCAGCAATTCTGTGCTCTGCTTCATGATCGCTTCGATAAAGATCAGCATGAACTCCTTGTGCGCCAGTTGTTACACATTCGTCAATCATCCTCAGTCACAGACTACGTGTCCTGTTTCACTAGCTTGACTGATCAACTCATAGCCTATTCCTCTGGTGTGGATCCGGTTTACTTCACCTCTCGTTTCATCGATGGCTTGCACCCTGAACTTCGTGCTTCAATTATTGTTCAACGCCCCAAAAGTTTGGATGCTGCTTGTACCTTGGCATTGTTGCAGGAGGATCCTGGGAGTGCGCGCAATACTACCTCCATGTTTGGCAAGGCACCACGTCAAGCATTGTCTCTGCCAATACCTCCAAAGAGTGATAAGCAAATGCCTTCTCAAGATGCTACATCATCGTCAGCAACTGATTCTAAGTGGGCAGCTGTCAAAGCATATCGTAAAGCCATGGGACTTTGCTACAAGTGCGCAGCCAAGTGGACAAGAGATCACAAATGCCCACCAGAGGTACTCCATGCTCTTAATGACCTGTTAGCATCATTCTTGGGTGATGACTATGCACAGTATATCAGTTCTGATGAACCACAATATGAGCAGTTATTCTTGACAGTGTCTAGTTCAGCTACTTCTGGTACACCTGCCCCTCGTACAATTCAGTTTGTAGGGTCAGTTGCTGGTATTCCTGTCACTATTCTACTAGATTCAGGAAGCTCTTCTTCATTTATCAGCACCAAAGTAGTTGAGCAATTACACTCTCCTCATATGATGCCATATTCATCACCTGTTCATGTTGCTGGTGGAGGTATTTTAGCAAGCAAGGGTATGCTGCATAACATGTCCTAGAGTATTGATAGCTGTGAATTCAGGGCAGATCTCAAGATACTGCCACTTCAACATTATGATGTTATTATTGGCATGGACTGGTTAGAGCAACACAGCCCAATGCAGGTACACTGGCGACAGAAGTGGGTACAGATCCATATAAGGGTCAACAAGTTCAGTTACAAGGATTGCTAGTTCCTAGTACTGACCCAATGGTTTTGCAGTTCTGTTGTGCTACCACACAGTTACAGCTGGATGACATCTCTTCATATCCTACAGAATTGCAAGAATTGCTGCAGGCATTCAGTCAACTCTTTGAACCACCCTCTGGCCTTCCACCAAATAGAGCTTGCAACCACATGATTCCACTCATACCTGGAGCAAGTCCAGTTGCTATTAGGCCATACAGATACTCTCCGAAGATGAAAGATGAGTTAGAACAACAGGTTGCTGATATGTTGAAACAAGGGATTTACAGCCTAGTGCTAGTCTCTTCCCCTCTCCTGTGTTATTAGTACCCAAGAAAGATGGAGGATACAGGTTCTGTGTTGATTAAAGAAGATTAAATGCTATCACACAGAAATCCAAGTTTCCAGTGCCCATATTTGACCAACTGATGGATGAGCTGGCCAATGCAAAGTGGTTTTCAAACTTAGACCTGAGGGCTGGGTTTCACCAGATTTTGATGCAACCAGGAGAAGAGCATAAGACTGCATTTCAAACCCATTTGGGGCAATATGAGTTTAGAGTTATGGCTTTTGGATTGACTGGAGCTCCAGGCACATTTCAAGGTGCAATGAATGCAACATTGGCACCAGGTCTGAGGAAGTTTGTACTTGTATTCTTCGATGATATCCTGGTGTACAGTCCTACTCTGCAGGAACATATCCAGCACTTATCTCAAGTCTTTCAGTGGTTGACACAAGACCAAGTGTAGATTTGCTCAGCAATCTATTAACTACTTGGGACATGTTATTAGTGCTGAAGGGATTAGTACTGATCCAGCAAAGGTGCAAGTCATACAAAACTGGCTAGTTCCTACATCTGTCAAAGAAGTCAGGGGTTTCTTGGGACTTGCAGGTTACTACAGAAAATTTGTGAAGAACTTTGGTATTCTAGCAAAACCTCTCACTCAATTATTGTGCAAGGATACAACATTTCTGTGGACAGATCAACATACAATGGCCTTCAAGGCATTAAAGTTGGCACTCAGTTCAGCACCTTGCTTAGCACTACCAGACTTCACTATTCCATTTCATATTGAAATGATGCTTCATCAATTGGAATTGGTGCTATGCTTTTGCAAAATGGACATCCCATAGCATATATAAGCAAAGCATTGGGTCCTAAGAATAGAGGGTTATCCACATATGAAAAAGAGTACTTGGCCATCTTGATTGCTGTTGATCAATGGAGACATTACTTGATGCATGAGGAATTTTATATTCATACAGACCAAAAGAGCTTGATACATCTCAATAAATAGAGGCTTCATACACACTGGCAACAGAAAGTGTTTACCAAACTACTTGGTCTGCAATATAAGATAATATACAAGAAAGGAGTGGACAATGGGGCTGCTGATGCACTCTCCAGATGTTCCTCAGATCAGGTGTGTGTCATTTCCACAGTTGCACCTTACTGGCTAGCAGAAATACAAGAAAGCTATGAGAACAATCTTTGAGGCACAGTCCTTGTTGACCAAACTGGCAGTGAATCCAACTGCAGTAAACAATTATACCTTAACCAATGTTGTCATTAGGTACAAGGGAAGAATCTGGCTGGGATCCAGTGAATTTCTACACAAGAAAATTTTTCATGCATTTCATGACAGTGCAGTAGGTGGGCATTCTGGGGCTCCTACTACTTATCATAGAATCAAGAAGCTGTTCTTCTGGCCTTCAATGAAAGCTGACATTGTTTCTATGGTGCAAAGGTGTAATACCTGTCAACAAGCAAAACCTGATAGATCACAATATCCAGGTTTGTTGCAACCCTTGCCAGTACCTACTTCTTGGGATGTTATATCCATGGACTTTATCGAAGGTCTACCTAAATCTGGAAATGCTAATGCTATACTGGTGGTAGTTTATAAGTTCACTAAGTTTGGTCATTTTATACCACTCCATCATCCATTCACAGCAAGCTCAGTTGCTAAAGCATTCATGGATCATGTCTATAAGTTGCATGGTATGCCATCAGCAATTATTTCTGACAGAGATCGCATTTTTACAAGTAATTTCTGGCAGAGCTTATTTAAGTTAGCTGGAACTGAGCTTCGAATGAGTACAGCATACCACCCCCAAAGTGATAGTCAAACTGAACGCCTTAACCAATGTTTGGAGACATATCTGCGCTGCTATGTTCATGCATGTCCAACTAAATGGTTACAATGGCTTTCACTATCTGAGTACTGGTATAATACCAGTTTTCACTCAGCTCTTGGAAAAAACACCATTTGAAGTACTCTATGGATACACTCCACGACACTTTGGATTATCTCTAGAATCAGCAGTCCAGGTGTCTGAACCGCCAGAACTCGAAGCTTGGTTGGCTGACAGAACTCTCATGCAAGATCTGGTGCGACAGCATTTGCTCAGGGCCCAGTCTAGGATGAAAAGACAAGCTGATAAACACAGATCTGAGAGAAGCTTTGAAGTGGAAGATTGGGTATTTTTGAAACTGCAACCCTATGCTCGGGGAGTGCGTTGAGCCTCGTTCTCACAACAAACTATCGTTCAAGTTCTTTGGACCATATCAGATTCTTGAGCGTATTGGTAAAGTGGCTTATAAACTAGACTTGCCAAAATCCTCAAGCATTCACCCAGTCTTTCATGTTTCATAGCTCAAACGTTCTCATGGAGACCAGCCCCTGATCCCAGAACTACCAACTGAAGAGGTCCGGTTCAGCATTCGATACGTATACTCCAAATATTTGGTGGTCTTCTAGTGATCATTGTAACACCCCTAGTGTTACGTTAACCTAAACCTGCCATGTCATCATCATCATTGCATGAGCATTCATAATTAGAAAACACTAATGCAAACAACCAAAAGGAGTTTATTAAATTCTAGGGTTTGTTTGCGCTTTTTTTCATATCGTATGTGTATGTGTATGCCATTCAAGTTTCACCTACATGTTAATTTTATTTATAAAAGCAATCAACTAAAACCAACCTTGATGTTTGCAAGTGCTTGGCTAACCCTAACTTACACTCTAACCATGTTTTACAAGTCAAATGATGCAGAAGCAAGAATCAAAATTGAATTCGGAATCCGAATCCCAAACCTTAACCCTAGTTGGTTAAAGTGTTGGATTTGAATTTCAAGTTCAATTTTGAGGAGCTAACCATAATTAATTTTGTTAATAAAAGTTACCAAACTTTGGTACCATTTTAAAGTATGAAGTTTGTACTTTGAAAGTATGCCATTGGTTGGGTGTGAAAAGTACCACAACATCATTAATTTATTGCCCAAAGATTCAATTTGAAAATCCTTTCAAAAAGTGTGAATTTCAAAGTGTTTTTTGCCCCCTTTACAATTTCATCTCAAAATATTCAAAATTTGAGAAAACTCTAAAAATACAGTTTGTGCATCTTTTTTGAGCTCTACAACTTTGGTATATAAAGTTTTTCAAGTTTTTAAATAAAATTTGAAGTAATTTCAAAAGTTGTTTAAATTGGAAATTGTCCCCTTTTGAGTTTTAAACTTTAATTTAAAAATTATTTGGTTTCATGAAAAACTTCCTAAATGAAAGTTGTAGATCTTGAGAAATAGAACAATATTTATTTTTGGATATTTTCATCTTTTATTCAAAATTTGAAAGTAATTTTAAATCCCCAAAAGTAGGGTTTTTGCCCTAATTTCAAATTTGAAATGCAAATTCAAAATTTATTTGGAATCTAACTGAACTTCCTTAATGAAAGTTGTAGAGCAATAAATTTTGTGCAATCTGTATTTTGGGAGATTTTCAACTTGTATTCAAATTTTTGGAGTAATTTTGAAAAAAAATGTTGAGCGGGCAGCGTGCTACAAGAATGAGGGGGCACCTCTCACCTTTGCCCATGCCGAACGGCGGCCGGCCGCCGCCGTGGCCTTTCCGGTCCCTTCCGGGTTTCACGCGACATCGAACACCTCGCCACCGTCATGAAGGTCCGGGCCACCTCTTTGATTCACCTGCGCCTCTATATAAGCCATCACTTGGCCGTCGATTTCTTCTTTTCTTTCCCCTGTCACCGCGTAGGCCGCCGTTGTTTGCCTTTGCAAATTCGCACACCACATTTGTTCTCTATTCCCAATAGCTTGCCACCAGTTCCGTCATCCCTTGCGAATCAACGAGCCACTAATCGCGAGCTTTGATCGTCGGAATCGCCTTGCCGTCGTCAACTTCTCCACGGTCGGCCATCATCGCCATTGTAAGTCTCACGCCGTTGCGAGGCGGTGGGTAGCCGCTCATCGTCTCCCTTCCTTTTGTCCTAGCTCTGCTTTGCTTGTTACCGATGACCATCGACACATCCGTTTTAGCGATCGACTTCTCGACGCCCAAGAACACCGCCCCCATTGTTTCCACGCCGCCCGCACCTCTCGCCGTTGCTATCCCTCTGCGCCGTCTCCATTTCAATCGGTGGCGCGGTGAGTCGCGGTGAGCACCTTTGTTCTTCCCCGTGTCCTTTCTCGATCAATTGGTACTTGTCATTTTGTGTTTCGCATTGCGTCGCCCATGCCGGCACGGCCGAGCCGCCATGGTCACCGCCCGTCCGCTCCGTCGGTGATCAACCATGCCTAGTAGCTCTCTATGTTCGCTTTTGCTTTCGAGGGGGTGTTGTTGGTGTTGATGGCGAGTAGTTGTGCCCACCGGCGACAGGCTACCCGCCCGGCCGCCGCCTTGCCGTCGCTTCAGTTCGGCGGAGAAAAAAAGGGAGAGGAGGAAGAAGTCCCGGCCCGGCAGTTGGGCCGGGCTGTCGGCGGGGAGGGAGAGGGGGAGGCCTTGCATGGGCGTGCAGCCCGAGGCGGGCAGGGCATGTTGGGCCGCTCGGGCCGCCTGCAGTGAAGCCCAACCGAGGGAAAAATGCTTTTCCTTTTTCAAATTTAATTTCCTGTGGCTGAGTTTCATCATTGTGTTACAATTTCTTTTGGGCAGATAAAAATATACAAAAATATGTTCTGGATTCCTTGAGTGATGCTCTACCTAGGAAAAATACTAACTTTGTTTTTCCAATAAATTTTATCTTTGTAAAATTTTGCTCTTTTAATTAATAAAGGCAACTTCCATGATTTTTAATAATTAAAATATAAGTCCAAAAATCATGAGTTTTGTTTTTGTGTGCTAATTAGGTGACAATGATCTTAATTGTGGAGTTTGATCATGTTTTGACTAATTTTTGTTTTATGCTTAATTAATACCTTAATCAATTAATGTTTAATTGATTAATCCTTTGATTAATTAGGATTTGCTTAATCTCCAATTAGTAAGTTAATTAGTGGCTTTCAACGACTGTAAAAATGGTTAATAAATTAGTAATTAACCTTAATCACTATTAGCGTTGCTTGATTTTAGAATTGAGTGGTGACCCTAGGTCATTAACCCTAATGACCTTCGGCATTTCATGTTGATTGTGTATCGTTAGTCCGTCGTCGTCGACGCTAGCTATACCTTCTTAGTGCAACTATACCGTGAAGAAAAGTTGTACTCAAGATAGGTTAACAATCGTTGCATCATTATTGCATGCTCTTTTATTTACTGCATCGTAATCATGCATCTCAATCGTGTAGTTGTGCCGTCTTAGGAGGGGGTTGATTCGACTCCCGTTTCTGAAGAAGGTGTTCGTCGTGAGAAGGTTGGGACTAATCTCGGTGATTGGGTAACTGCTCCTAACTTCGTCGAGCCCCAAGGCAAGCCCCGGATGCATACAAACCCGTCCTTGTATTTCGAAAAGTTTTTATGATTTCATGTGATGATACAAAGCATTAGGTGTAGGAGTTGTGTGATATCCTATTTTGATGCATTTACCGTACCTTGATATATTATCCTGGATACCTGTTTTGATTTATAAAATGCTTAGTATACGCTTCGCTCTGCTGATAGCATAGGCTTTATAAATAAAATGTTTTCAAAGTGTGATAACCATATCCCCATGAGGGAAGTTACGAAAACTTGATGTTACTTGTTGGTATCCCTTCACTTTGATCGGGTCTAGGGTACGCAACAAGAGCATGATGATGAGTAAATCGAGACCGGGTGGAGTGACTTGCACTAGGAGGGGCTAGTGCCCTGATGTAGTGTCATCCACTTGTGAGTCGGTTAAGCACCGTTCGTTGCCTTGGCCCTTGGATCATGAGGTTATTGGATAGTACTAGTCGCATGCTAATGGCGGTAAGCTCCCTTGTATGATCCATGCGAACGGACACCCGGAGCGGGAAGTAGCGTGTACCCATACTACGAGTGCACCCGTCGACGGGCCAGACCGACGGGCGAGGGAGATGGTGTCTTGTACTCTCGTGGCTAGGACCCGTTCTGGTCTGGAGAAATACAATCGCGAGTTGATGTATGTGAGATGTTCGGTCCTGCATACATCGTGTGGCTAGGAAACCCCAGTTGGGTATATAAAGCGATTCGAATCGTCGTTGCTCCACGATATAGGAGACTTGATCCTTGCACCAGCATCGTAGTAATAATGGAAGTTGATGATAGAAAGTTTTGAATCCAATATATGGTTGACAAGTGATTGGCATAGTAAGGATTGGCTTAGTCTCTTTTTGGGCAAAGGTGTCATTTGATCTTGCTAAAGCCTTACCTTGATTCCTATTAGCCAGCATTCCTGAGTCTTCTCCCCAATTTTTGGTCGGGTAAGTCTTGCGGAGTACTTTTTGTACTCGGCGTTTGTTTAACCCACATTGCGGGTGAACCGCGTGAGCAAGTGTGTTCTGACCCTTTGCCGCATGACGGTCGTTGAAGAAGTATCTGACGAGGAATAGATTGTGTGGCCCGTGGGTAGGGCGCTTTCGTTGTGTGTTTGTAATAAAGTTACGTAATGATACTTCCGCTGTTTTGTAATAATGCTACTCTAGTTTGTATAAGTTTGATAAAAGTTTTGTAAATTAAGTTATTATAAGTCTTCCGCTACTCTGGTATTTTGTATGAAAACTGTTGTAATATCTTTGTGATGTCTCTGTAAGTATCGATCCTGGAGGAATTGTGGTTTATCGAGGGTTCACCCGACGGGACACTCTAGTTTATGTGGTGTACAAGCATAGCCGTCAAAGGTCTTAAGGACAATGTCAGGTGCTTGTGGGCCATATAATTTAGAGGGTTCTGCCACAATCATCCAGTTGAGCAAGTACTGGTTGAATGGTCTCATATGGATCCCTCATTGGCAACCTAGGAGTCTGTTGATCGTCTGCGCCAAATCTTCCCAAGGGCACCGGCCTGGGGTCATGCCAGTTCAAAAGAAGGGGGGAATGTGAGCAACGAAGCCCAGCTGAGTACCAGTAACACTGAAGAAGCCCCGACCCAAGCAGGAAGGCCCATAAGGAAGAGAAGGCCCAATCCGAGAGTTACAGGCTCATCGTGGCAAGGCTGAATGCCTCTACTCTGTACTTAAGGCTAAGTCCCCGAGAGAGAGGCGGGGAAGGATTTGAACTCTGTAACTAAATTACATTACGTTTCTTAGTCGCAATCTATAGCATTATTCCTCCCCAATTCCCTTCTTCCTCTCCAATCTCTAGATTCTGCTAACATAGAGGTGCTGGGGCCAGAGCCACCGGTGGCGGAGGAGACGTGGTCGTGGGCCAGCTTCAAGTCGATGCCGCCATTCGACTCCTCTCGAGTCAGCAGGTACGCGGTGCACCCGGACGGCGTACCATCTTCGTGTCCGTCAGAGGCTACAAGCTCAACCCTGGTTTGACCGTGCCCAATCATGGTGATCTTAACAGCACCTTCACCTCTGATGTGGACAGCCTTGAGTGGACCCACATCGGTGACTGGCTCTTACCGTTTAGAGGCTAAGCATACTATGACCACGAGCTGGACGCTTGGGTTGAGCTCTGTATCCACAAGGAAGGCACCGGGCATGTGTGCTGCTCCGACGTCCCACCCGCAACTGGGTGCGCGACCATGCCAGTCTGGAAGCTCACCGTGGAAGTGTTCTTTGATACGAGCTCAGAGAGACATCTGGGTGCCACATTGGTGTACATGGACAATAGCAGGTTCTACTTGGTAGAGTCCCGGATGGGCAAGGATGATGACTTCTACCCGCGCCTCCGCGTGGTGAAGATGGCATCCTTCGTGCTCAAGTACGGCAAGGAGGGTGAGCTGCGGGTCGCTGGGCGTTGCACCTATGCATCCGTGGACTACCGCCTCCCTCATGAACAGGTTGATCGGTCTCTAGATCCTGCAGCCTTCTGGGTGTAGCGAGGCATTGTCTTGATGGATTTGGGAATTCTTCCAAAGTGCTAACAACCTCCTAGGTTGCCTTTCTGGGTTGAAGTGTGGTTGCCACTTTGGGTTTTTTTTGACAGAGGAACACCTGGCTTTTATAGAAAGCAGAAACATAGATTCGTTACAAGGTCCCAAACACAAAACAAAAAACTTGCTAAAAACAAACTGAACGAATGAAACACAGTGAACTAACAGCGCTAAACAGCAGCCAACGGCATCGAAACTAGTGCAGTGTTGACGGTGGATAGCGTCAACATTTTATATATCAAAAGGCATGAAATATACATCAATATCTAGAAGGCTAGGGGATTATCTAACAATTTATACGAGTTTTGGTGATTTATCAGTTTTCAGGGACTGAACCAGAAAACACCGAAAAAGGGACATAACTACAAATATACACCACGGAATTATCCGCAACTCAAGAATACACCAAACTACTCTAGAAGGATCCAGAAGACACTGTTGACGGCTATTAATGACCAAATTTATCCGTCAACTAACTCCTGAAAGAGGCACATTGGCGATCACCAACAGACTTAGGGTTTACGCTAACGGAATTCCACGAGTTTTGGTGAATCCTTGTCTCTGCAGGTACACATCGGAAAAGCTATCAAAAAGGACCAACATGACAGATTACAAGCACCTCAAATGATGAATTGGAATGCACCATTGTGAAGAGCTCGTCGAAATGATCAAAACGGACATATCATTTGCCTTTTTCGGAGTTCCGGATGAAAAGATATGAATTCCACCGCGGGGGCTGCACTAGAAGATTCCAGAAGGCGCGACAAGACACCACGACGAAGCGGACCACGAACGGGCTCGGAGTGGGACCGGCCGGTCCCACCCTAGACCGGCCGGTCTGCTACAGTGGCCAAACGGGTCCTCATTAATTGAACTATAGTTATCCTCTCTACTCTCCTATTATCATCAACCTTGATTGCTACGCTCAACCCCATTAATTGTCACCCTAGTTCTATCTTAGTTCTATCTAAATCTATTCTCTACCTTCACCTTATTGCTACCCTTAGTTAAGTTAGACCGTAGTTGATCTCGCACGTCTCTCAGTGGAACGAAACCTGGAATACTTCTGGGATAAAGTTACAACGGTATCCGTGCGCTTGCGGATTATTCAGTGGGCGTTAACAGATATCAACAAGCTTTTTGGCGTCGTTGCCGGGGATAGGGATTTATCTCTATTTTTGGTAGCGGCGTTAAGGAGTGTCAACAAGCTTTTTTGGTGCCGTTCGGGGAAGCGGTTTCTTTGAGTTGATTACGAACCTAGCTTAACTTTTCTTTCTTTTATCCTTTTTCTCTTTATCCTTCTTTCTTATCTTTTACTCCTCTCTTCTTTCTTTCTTTATTCTTCTATCTTCTTTTCAACTTGTGGTTTAGCATGAGTCACATTCCTATCAATCAATATGCTAAACCCACGAGCGCAAGCTTTAGGCCATTAGAATCTTCAGAGCCTATCTTGGCACCTGGTTATGAGCGCCCGTGTTGGGTAGACTTTGTCCAAAAACAATCCTTCTCGGAAGAAGGAGATGAAAACCCATACTCACACCTACGGGAGTTCTTAGTAAGATGTGCATGCTTTCGTATTACTGGCATGTCTGATGAGACTCTACGATGGAAGCTCTTTCCATTCTCTTTGACTGAAAAAGCTAAACATTGGTACAACAAAACCGTAGGAAGTATGCAAGGAGATTGGGAATTGCTATGTTCTGAATTTCAAACCAAATTCTTTCCCATCTCTAAGGTGATTGATCTTCGGAAAGAGGTTCTAAGCTTTAAACAGTTAGAGGAGGAATCTCTAGAAATATCATGGGATCGCATTAATGATCTCCTCACTACAGGCCCAGACCTTTCTATTCCAGATACAATGTTGCTTCAACACTTTTACATAGGCCTTGGTAGGGATTCTAAGCAGTCCCTTGATATAGTTTCTAGAGGATCTTTTCTTCATGTGACTGCTAGTAAAGCAAGATCTTTGATTGATAAACTTTGTGGAAGGACACCTTGCCCTAGCATTCAATATGAACCCCCTGAGAAAGAGAAGGAATTGTTTCCTAGACAAGAGGAGGTTTCGATAGCTAAATCGCACTTATTCTAATCCCAATATTTAGCTATCAGTCCCGAACTATCCATGCCCTAAAATGCACCAAGGGAAGAAGAAATTCAACCTTTGGAGTATAATCTTTTTGGTGTTGATATCGGGAAGAGCCTAAACTTCCAGTCCTATAAGAGACCTTCGAGTGAATATAATTCAAATCCTCTTGAGAAGGAATCTCTTAAAAAGCATCTTCTTTGGGAAGAATTCAAGGATGGAATGTCTAATGATGTCATAGAAGGAGAGCCAAGTAAATTTGATTACAACCCTATCTTCTCTCCCTCTATGCCCATATTAGATGTCTTATCTGAACCCATCTTAAAACCCATCCTTGACTCCGAAGAATTCCCTGACTCTTATTCTCCTGAGTCTCATGATGACCTTAGAGATCCACTAAGACTCTTAGAACATAGGAATCATGATAGACTTGAGGATGACCAAGAAGTGCTACAACAATGGCTGGAATGTGTGGAACGGATGGACCATAAAGAAGTTTTAATAGAATCCAGTCTAGGCCTATATCCAACTGATAAACTCCCGACTCTAAGTTTGGAGGAGGCCATTAATGAGACTAGCTTGGGAGGCACCAATCTCAAGGAGATCTTAGACAATAATATGATTGATGAAAGTCATAGGCATAAAATAAAGGAGATAATATTTTTGCCTATAGACATTCTTGTAGAATCACCCTTGGAGACTGGTAAGGAAGATGACATCAATGAGCGTAGAAGCTACTATAAAAAGACCTCATCAAAACCATGCTCATATGACACATCTCCTGAATCTCTTGGTCTCTCTACCATGACCACACTCGAGATCTTCAACTCCCTCATACATCCTGTCCATAAAAACTTTAAAAGGATGGTTGTAGATGCATATGTTTATCATAAACATTGCAAATCCCGATGTACGGATCTTGAGGTAGGTAGATAAGGATTGGTGTTGGAGGGGAAACCACTTCACCATCTTGAAGCATGATTCTGAGGTTTCTCAACAATGAGCTTTTGACCAAGAACTAGCGCTCTCGATAGACAACAGGAACTTTCTGAACTATCCTTGTGAATTGAGTATAGAGATATAATTGTGAACATATTCCTTCGGGTATTCTTGTCACTAACCATTTCAGATCTGAAGCAAGAAGACTGAAGGATGATGGTGTAAGGTATGTCCAAATAATTAAGCAACATTAGATCACATCCCTCCAAACATGATCTTGCCTTGCAAGAACTCAAGTGTGGGGGATATGCTTCTTTGAAAAATCTTATGCCATGTTGCTGATCTTGGTTGTCTCTACCTTTAAACTTGCCATATAAGAATCATGCTCTTTCATCTCTACTTGAATAATAAATCTCTAAAATGCTTTCATGCTATCTTTATTTACTCTAGTAAGTTTTGGTTTGGAAGTACTGCGCATACTTCAATAGGCATTTAAATTAAGCGTGGTGCTTAGGTTAAATAGCCTACCTTAATTAAATTAGACATGGAGTCTAGTTTAGTTATTGAACTTAAAGTATGCTCTAGTAGACATTGGATATTTTGATGGACTAACCCCTGCAGACAATTCTTAAATCCAATCTGGTAAGTAAAGAGATGAATTCAAATCAGAGATGAAAACAAGGCACCGATGAACTCTAATAACTTTGCACATTGAAGACACAGACTCATTCATGGAAGAACTGTAAGTATCAACGATCATTCACTTTGTCTTCATTTGCAAGTTACCTTTGCCTTGAACCATGCTTGCATAAAACATGAAAAAAAAACTATGCTAAGATAATCATAAACCCATCTTTCTAATAGCATAGAGCTAATGCACATAAATTAAAGATAACAATCCTCCGTTCAAATCGGTATACTCCTTCGGGTATGTGTTGTTCACTAATCACTGTGCAGGCATAAAAATCCAAAATGGCAAAGAGCAAAAAAGATGGCATGACAAAAAAGAGCACCATCTAGGAACAAGAGAAACTATGAACCGAGATGTGAGGTTGACCAAACAAGAAAAAAGCATCGAGCAAAGCAAAAGGACCATCAAGAGTCATCTACTCTTCATCACATGGTGTCATTGTGCTCCAATGATGAAGGTAACATCCAAAGGTAAATAGTCACTACTTAAAATGATTCTCCTTGATTTTGGTATGAACATGAATAAAGAACTTAACATGTTTGAGTAACAATTATCAATGATCAATCCTGATTAACTCAAAATGCTTAGTTCTTTAACTTGTTCATAGCATCACTATCTTGATTCATAGTCTTACCCAAATGAGCTAAAAAGTTGCACACCTTATTCTTGGAAGATGATAGTCATGATCATGTAAAGACCAACACATCATGTACAGATAGACAATCCTTCCTTGGGTTAAGCATTTCAACTCTTGTGGCCTAATGAACTTAAATGTTACATCCTTGCTCAACCTTCTAATCCTACCTCTCATGATAATGTTGAACAAAGCACATAACATCAACTCCATGTTATTCAATGTGACTAAGGACTAGAGATGTGGAATAGAAGTTTTGGTTTCTTTGGTGTTTTCCCACCAGTAGAGCCCATGCACTTGGTCTCTGCCTTGTCTCCATGAGCAGGACACACTTCAATTCAAGTGTGGGGAGTTAATTCCCTACTTTGCACAAGTGAAGGTCCTGGACCTGTCAAAGCAAAATCTAAACTCAAAACTAAGACGGGTTAGGTAGAAGATGGTGACACATTATAAAGGGCATCATCATAGAAATCTTTGTCTTCACCGAAAGAGCTAGCTTGGAGAAGAAGCACTCCCATGTACCCACCAAAGAAACTCCATGTCATCGACCTTTGGAGGAATCAATAAGAAGGGAGAAGTCTTGTCAGGAAGACTTTAAAATCGAACCCTTGCCATGAGGTAACATTGGTAGTTATCCATATTTACATTTTTGCATTGCACAAATTATTTTCTCGTTAGCATGTTTACTTTTCTACATTAGCATTGCACAAAAATAAATAAATATGCATTCATCTTATTAGATAATTCATGCATTATAAAACTTGAAGCCCCATGTGAATAGTTCTATGGTGTGTAAAAGCCCGTAGGAGTTTTCACCGTGGAGGTATAAAAATAACAAAAATAATCATGCATACATGTCTTCTTTCCTGCATAATAAAAATAGAAAATCCGAAAATAATCATTGAGCATCTTGCTGCATTGTATACATTATAATAACCTTTGAAAACCTCTCACAACAACCAGTCCGTGAAACGGCTAACCACTAATTGCTTACCCTAATCCGTTCCACAAGTTTTGGTGCTTTGTGAGATATTTCTTTGCAGGATGACTCTAAGAGCTAGTCCACCTAGGAATCTTCATCGACATCACTTGAAGTACACCTTTCCAACACACGCCTAATCACTGTGTGGAGGAAGCAACTTCTTGTTGGATGAGATCGAGATTCCTGGCTACACTTGCTCTTGTAAGTATGAGCTCCACCGTGAGGACTGCTCAGTTTCAATGCTCAACCACGACAACAACCAGTTTGGGGAAAGGCATCCCCTAGGTACCCAGGTAAGTGTACCTATGCGATTATCGAGTCAGTCATAAAAATAAAAAAATACCAAAAATATGTGAGCACATGAAGGTTCACCATAGTATCATAAGAAAACTTAAAAATACCAAAAATATGTGGACACATGAAGGTCCATGCTTTTTAGAGTTTTTAGAGTTTTATCTAGTATGAGTCTTAAAAATGTAAAACCAAATATTTGTTTAGATAGAGTCAATAAATAGGCAAGAGACACGAAGATAATCCCTAAAGATGAAAATGATGAAATCTTTGCTCTGTCATAACAACTCGAAGTGCCTAGTTTTTAGACATAAGTTTTCCCGAGTTTTGGCTTTAACTGTTTTGACATGAAGATCTGCTCTGAGCCTAAAACTTGTGGGTTGCATATGCTTAAACCAAGTCTAGGTACTTGATTGATCTGATTGAGAAAGTCTGAGCTGCTATTTATCTTGTTCTGAGTGACACTAAAGTTCTGGAGATTTATCTTTTTTTTTAAAAAAAATACAAAATCTTACATGATGAGTTCCTGTATGATAAAGCTTACATTCCCACCAAAGCCAAACATGATGGGATAGGCTAGATAAACTTCCACATACATCTTTGCTTGTCTTGCATTGAGTTTTGTCAACCTTTGTGACCGGCCTTGTGAGAGATTATCATGCTCTTGAATCAAGATCCACATACACTCCAATTTCATATGCACTACTCTACAATGGAGTAGGCGCAACAACATGCCATTCCATCCACACCCATCTAAAAATGTTTTGCTCCTACATTGGGAGAGAACACCAAAACATTTCCATTAGATAGCCACCCAATAAATGCTCCATGTTCTTGTTGCTATCTCTCAAAAATCTTGTGTGCCAAAAGGAGTGTTATGAGCTATGCAAAAATTATCATGAAACAAAAAGATAAACTAAGGGAGTTGAAAAAATGGACAAGTGTCCAAAGAGCAATGGGTACTTAGATGCCTGCCTCCCTGATGAAAAAAAAGAAAAAAAATAATAATAAGATAGCTCATACTCTCTGGCCAAGTTCAAAATTTCAAAAGAGAGATATGTCTTCAAGGAGCATAGTAGAATTAGGTTCCACCACATATCCATCATATCCATATATTTGCACATCTTGATTCGATTGTATGACTTGTTTCTCCATGGATCCATTGTTTGACTTTACAACAAAAGCATCACAAGTTTGCTCTTTCAAGTTTTCTCCTCACCTATGAGCTCCACATAAGCTTTAGTTACAGGATGAAAAGAAAGGTAACCATCATTACAGCCTTGGTGAGAATCCACAAATACCACATACACTGAGAGATTTGAGAGTGTCATACATGGAAAATTCTGAGTTTTATTTAAAAACCTTTAAAACCTCCAGAATGATAGTTGAATAAAGAGCTTGAGACATAGTGCTTGGCTGGATCTTTATGTCTTTCGATTGCTCAAGACCCAAGTAAGAGCTGATAAGCCCCATAGTCAAAGGTAACATGAGTAAGTTTGAAAGTCGGCTCAGTTATTGCTTAAGCTTGGAGGAGAATTTTTGTCTGAATGCAGGTATACTTCTGAGGAATTACATCGAGATGGTTACAATACTTGAACTTATACATATCTTTCAATAGCTTTTCTGAGCTTAGCTTTGCTAAGGGACTAGCAAAGGTTAAGTGTGGGGGTGTTGTTGACGGCTATTAATGACCAAATTTATCCATCAACTAACTCCTGAAAGAGGCACATTGACGATCACCAACATAGACTTAGGGTTTACGCTAACGAAATTCCACGAGTTTTGGTGAATCCTTGTCTCTGCAGGTACATATCGGAAAAGCTATCAAAAAGGACCAACATGACAGATTACAAGCACCTCAAATGATGAATTGGAATGCACCATTGTGAAGAGCTCATCGAGACGATCAAAACGGACATATCATTTGCCTTTTTCGGAGTTTCGGATGAAAAGATATGAATTCCACCACGGGGGCTGCACTAGAAGACTCCAGAAGGCGCGAGAAGACACCACGACGAAGCGGACCACGAACGGGCTCGGAGTGGGACCGGCCGGTCCCACCCTAGACCGGCCGGTCTGCTACAGTGGCCAAACGGGCCTAGCTTCGGCCCACGTGCTCCACCGCCTTAGGGTTTCAATCTCAGCCGTCCGCCAAAGTTGGTTTGATCCAAGGGCTCACGTTCATCCCACCGGGCTATAAAAGGAGGGCAGGACCCCCAGGGCAACACACATTCATTTGCAATTCTCTCAAACCCTAATTGAGAGGTGTCCCTCGAATGGATAACCTCTCTGGGGCCAGCCATCAAGAGAAGATTAGTCCTCTCTAGGATCTAGTCTTTAGATAATAGTGAGATGGAGAGTGAGAAAAGAGTTAGAAGGAGGTGCCGGCGGCTGTCGGTGCCCCTCTACGGCTTGTACCTTGGCGGGGATCAAGCTCTACTTGAGCTTGCTCCCGAGATGTCTCCGGTGATCAACTTCTAATACGAGTAAGTTCTATGCCTTTATTGTTTATCCGGATCACGACTCTCTTTGAGTGCTTTATTCTGTTCTAGAGGGATTAGAGTATTATCGTAGGTGTAAGCATGGTGCTTAGGCTTAGGATAATCGTGGATGCACCCTGCATTCCGGATTTGGTGATAGCTCACGGAGGTGACTTTATTCTGTTGAATCCTATGTATCCCACTATCCCGTTTGTAGGTCAAGTAGGATGCGGTTGCTAAGGAGATCAACATCCTATGTCGGTGTCTCTCCTTATGTAATGTCCCCAGTTAGCAATATAAGACATAGACTTGCCCAAGTTAGAAGAAGTGAACCATAGTTATCCTTTCTATTCTCCTATTATCATCAACCTTGATTGCTACGCTCAATCCCATTAATTGTCACCCTAGTTCTACCTTAGTTCTATCTAAATCTATTCTCTACCTTCACCTTATTGCTACCCTTAGTTAAGTTAGACCGTAGTTGATCTCGCACGTCTCTCAGTGGAACGAAACCTGGAATACTTCTGGGATAAAGCTACAACGGTATCTGTGCGCTTGCGGATTATTCAATGGGCGTTAACAGATATCAACAAGCTTTTTGGCGCCGTTGCCGGGGATAAGGATTTATCTCTATTTTTGGTAGCGACGTTAAGGAGTGTCAACAGACACCATGCAGCTAATGAAACAACTGATTACAAAACACCCTCCACTTCCAGGTTACTAGTACGACTTTTAGTCTTCCAACCAGCGCTTTAGGTCCTCCTGTCCATTCTTGGACTATACGCATCGCGAGAACATTAAATCATCCGGTACTGTCGGTTGGGCATTTAGCGCAAAAAAACATCGCAGGAGATCGGTAAATCAACCTGTGTGATCCGGACGGCGCTCCCATCCGCCTTTTTCCCTGGGAGAGCGTGTCTCGGTAAAAGCACAAAAGCCTACGCCCGGCCGACACATGTGTGGGGCCCGGAGCTGCTGATGTGAGAGAGGTATGCGCGCGAGAGGCCGCGGAAGGCTGCTGTTCAAGAAATCTTGTTTGGTGGGGCCCATTTTTTCCACTAGCAAAAAAGATGTCATAACTTACAAACCCAAAATCCAAATTAAATTTTGATTGCACCATTAAATTTGTTTCAATAAATCCTTCAAAATAAGATGTCACATGGATATATTTAGATAAAGTGACAAGTGGGTCCCATAGTGGATAGAGGATGATATAAAGGATGGATGGATGCGGGAGAATTGAGTATAGAGGAGAGAATCTTGATGACCAGGTCTTTTAAAGGATGAATTTGGAGTACCACAAGTGCGGATAGCCTCAACGCACCTGGCATCCTTCTCCTTCAAGAGCACCTGCCATTTCTGCACCAAATTGATGATTTTATTTATCACATCATTTGAAGATTTAGGAAATTTCTTCTCAATCGCCATTTTATTTCTAACTCCCTATAAACCCCAAAGAACAATAATCAAGACAAAAAGTTTAATAAAGTGGTTTTTAGGCCAGTCTCAGTGGCTAATTTCATTTTACTGTTTTCAAGATTGCCATGTCACATAGATTGAAATAAAACTTGGATGAAACTCTCACTATGAATGTAGAGTTCCATTTCATAGTTTCATAGGCATTTAATTTTATGACTCATAGAGAGTTGGTAATCATGTCAACAGAGTTTCATCCCCATGACACTCATTTCTTCTCTCTTTTCATTAAGAATTGGTAATCATGTCAACAGAGTTTCATCCCCATGACACTCATTTCTTCTCTCTTTTCATTAAAACATTGCCATGTCATCACAAATACATATGTGGCAGACTATTTAATGTAAATGAAACTCTAATGAAACCCCATTGAGACTAGCCTATATACAAAGACGCCTTACGGAGAGGCAGATTGTGCGAAATACTGTTCGATTTCAATTAGTTTTTTACAGCACAACTCGAGTTTGGCGGGTGCGGAGTAGGCCACGGACCCACAGTGTCTGGGTGGCCCCGGTGCGCCGCGGACACATGTCCACCAGGTCGCGCCACAACACCACGCCCGCCTCGCTGCGCTCCTCACCGGTGGCGGTGGCTGCGGCGTCCCGGAGCGGAGGCGGAGACGGCGCCGGGCGTTCACGCTGGTTGGTTGGCGGCGGATCCGACAAAGGGAGAGATCCTGGTGGCCGGGAGGGAGTGTGGCGGCTACCAGCACAAGGAATGGCCGAATGGCTAGCGAAGGGGGGGAGAAGTGTCAGCATAGTTGTCAACTTGGGTTTCATACACCTTGCATCCTGTCAGGTGTATAGCCTTGTATTGCAAAATTTCATGTTACAGAGTATTTTGTTTCCTTTTCCATCCAAATGTTCCAAGTCATGTTTGTCAACTTGAGTTATGTTTTTAGATTAACGAATAGAACATCATTCCAGCCTTTAACATTCACAAGTGAATGTTTATACGGGTACTTAGACCAGGTTCCGCTAGACGAAAACCAAAGAAACTAAAGTCCAGACCACTTTCAAACAACGTCAAAAAGGTCCTAGGAAGCTACACCCTCCTATCCTTCCTTCTCTTATTTTCTACGCAAAAAAATTAGTCATGACACTATGTGCATTTTTCCACGATGACTAATAAATTTGTTGTTTTCAGATCCGGATTGGGGCTGTTGAGTACTTCAGCTCGTCAAAAATGGCCCATCTAGAAAGTGAGCCTGGTGTGACTGGAGTACTGGACCGCATACAGTACAAGTGCGCGGTGACAACGAGCCCAGCAACGGTTCGCTTCTCTGGGCTCTGGTAGGCACAGTCGGCGCCTCTTCCACTCTTAGGCCGTCCGCCATGCTCGTAGTCTACCGACTCTCGGACTCTGCTGCCTCTCCTTGTCAACCTCCGTCACTCCAAAAATCTAATCATTCTTTTGACTAGTATGTGCGATTAACAACAGATTCATTCATTCATTTAATATGGTTTGTACGTACCTTTCCAGTCCTTTGTATACTCCGTATACACTAACCACCTCACGGACACGCCTTTGCTCGGTCCTAGTATCAAACTAACCAACGAGGCAACGACACAAAGCGCAGCGAGTCAACAACCCACTCTGGGCCGCTCGCTCCCTCGCTGGCTTGGATATCCACCGTCCGATCGTCAACTCAAACAGTTGAGCCTCACGTACATTAGGACGGGTGCCGTTTGACCGGACCCAAATCAGACACGGAGGATCGGAATCCCCGAGAAGAACATGGCTATATCATTGACCAGCAGAAGGCCTGACGCTACAGAAAGATGCAACTTGCTGCGAGGAGGCGGGGGCACGGGCACCACCCTTTGTCCGAGTTGTCGATAGCTCACTGGCTCTAATCCTGGCTGCGATCGATCTGTTCCCTCCTCATGATCCGAATCAATCAAGGCTAGTATAAAGAATGCTCCAGGCTGAAAAATCAGCTCCATTTGGTCCACTTGGTCGCGCCCTGGTCCGGCATTTTTCTTTGATTTGATATAATTAATCCTCCAAGGTTTAGTAGTAGTACAGTATGCTGAAGCATGATTACACAAACACCTTTTATAGGAATTGTTCCGGTGTGGAAACCAACGAACAGGTCCCTTGGCAGGTCTAGGCTTATTCATCCACTAGACACCAAACCAAACCAATGGTGATTAGTCAAATCATGCGGCTCTACACAATTAGTAGCACTAGGGTTATTAAATTAAACTAGTAGGGTGCTAATCAAGCCTCACACTCATAGTGGGAACTGGGGAAGGGGTTACCTGTAAACTCAGTCGAGACAAGAGACGACCACAGCAAAAGGTCCATAAACATACACTTCTTTTTTTCTACTTGCACGGACCCAACCAAGCCTTCAACAATCCCAGCTCCACTTGCTACCCTTGTTTGTTTATTAATTACTGTACCACAAGTCGTGGTGTCTGGTGAGCACATAAACCACACACTGATGCGACCAAGGACCAGAAGAGCCTCGATCGGGTGCCAGTGCCACACATCACATGTCAGCCGCCGCAGCTCATCACACAGTGACCAAAGCTCACTGCACTGCCTGCCACAGTGCCTCTGCCCCTGCGAGACGGGCCAAAACAACCGCAAGCAAACAAAAACAAGAGGAGGGGGTGGTACAGTAATATTCCGCTATCAGTGCACCATTATTGTAGGAGATGAGATGAGGTCGCACCGCATTTCTTCCCTCCCCTAATAATTATTTAAAGATAAGCACTCGCAGTCTTAGCTTTAGGTCACACCAAGCCCCATGATGGAGGGAGTGGAGTGGAAGTCCACTTGGACAGCTCAGCTCGCCTTCGCCGGGAAGGCCGAGGAAGGAAGGGGAGGAAATCTCGCATCGGTTGATCCGATCAGCGTGGATTGGCCTTGTCTCACCGCGAGGATTTGCAGGGAATAAACAAATCGGGGAGGGAGGTCTCAGGCTCAGCAGTGGGTTAGGCTGAAAGTGAAGCCGGGGCAAAGCAGGCAGATGCAAAGAATGTTGGAGTTGGAGGTGTCCACCTCTCACTAGTCTGACTCTCCCCTCCTCCGATCCACCGCCCATGATCGCGCTAGTAGCTTCAGACAAAAGTTACGGCAGTGGTTTTACTTTAATAGCCTACTAGTAGCTGGCTAAGCTAGCCAAGCAGGCAAAGTTTAGCGCAGTTCTTTCTTGTGATTGTATATAAATTACTGTACTTTACTCTGGCTCCATTGACCTGTGACTATCATTTGATATAGTATGAAGGTCTATAGCCACCGTTAAGAAAACGGATTAGAAAATGGTGGGGGAAGGAGACGTAAATTAGTGAACCGAGCACCAATGGGGCATGAGTGGATAATTAATTAATTAGATACAAAATGCGACATGAAGGCTGCCCAATAGGACTTGCGAGCTCATTGGCAGCGCCATTCGATTCTAGCGGAGCACCCAGTAGTAGTATTAGGATTAAACAAAGGTGGAAACGGGACGACGGACCGTGACAACTACGCGTTATTTCGTGAGGTAAAAAAGAAAACAATACCCACGCGTCCACGGACCACACATTTTCCATACGTGCACACGACACAAACTTGGGTTCGGCATAAAAATGCTCCTAGTTGGGCTGCTTTTTACCCCCCAAAAAATGTAAACAAAACAGAGTGCTGCTCCACTAGGGCCTTGTTCAAATTGAAAGTTTCTACAAACCGGAAGAATCAGAAGACTTTCGTTTGTATTTGGCAAATATTATCCAATCGTGGCCCAATTAAACTCAAAAAATTCGTCTCGTGATTTACAACAAAACTATATAATTAGTTATTTTTTTACTAACATTTAATGTTTCATTCATGCGGGTAGAAATTGATGTGATGGAGAGAGTAAAAAAACTTATAACTTGCGCACGAACTAAACAAGGCCTAGACTACCAGCAACAGATGTAGCACTTGCGCGTTGCAACCACGATTGTCTTGTCATCATGGACCGCGTACGCAAGTGCAAATTCACTCACCGGTTGTTGCTGTTACCGTAAGCAGAATCGGTCGTTGACTAATTACTTTTGCTGAAAGAAATGGAGTAGTAGGGTTCCCCCCGGTGTGGGCTCGAGTTCACGGTCACAGCAATCCCTGGGAAACAGGTTGGGGACAGATTAGACAGACGTGGGTGGTAAGCAAGACTTTTGTGCCCACGCCTTATCGCACGGCTCCGGTAGCCCGTATAGTATAGGTCAACGGATGGGGCGCGAGGCCCGGCGGCCCAGGCCCACCTCCGCAAACAACAAAAGACGCAGACGGGGCGGACGGACGGACGAGCGAGCAGCCCGAGGCGTTGAAAATCAGCTGCACCTGGGCCCGTCCTCTCCCCCCTCTCTGCGACGCGGTGTGGGTCCCACCAAAGGGTCCTCCCTCGAGAGGGGCCAGATCTGGCCGAAGGCAAAGCTGGGAAAAGCACTCCTGCTCCGATGATGAGAGTGAGAGAAGAGAGAGAGAGAGAGAGAGAGAGAGAGAGGCAGGTTGCGCGGTCAACTAGGCCTGGGCCTTGCTGCAGTGCAGGCAGCCCAGCCGGGAAAGCGACCCCTCACCCGTCATCTTTGACCACGGCGCCCCATCCCAACCTATCCCGTGGGCCCCGCAGGGATGGGGAGGATAGAAAAAGTAAAGGCACCCACAGGCTGGTGAGCCCCACCCCACCCCACCACCCCACTAGGCTTGACCTCTGCACACAAGGCAGGAAGGCGGGCAAAGACAAGGCGCGCCATTATTGCGCTTGTTTAGAGCGGCTGCCTACGACTTCTTGGCGCTTCCGATTTCTTTTTCCCAAACAAATTAATTAAATAAATGAGCAGAACAAACATCTACTCCTACAGCGGCTACTGGGTGATGAGCTGTCCCGGGCGGACAAGAGCGCCGCTGCGCCGTATTTAATCCCTGGTCAATGGATTCGTCCTCCGTCGTTGTTAAACTGTTCCTAACCACACGGCTCATCAGAGAATTTTACTACAGATGACCCAGATCTGCAGGTCAGCGCGCGTGATCTTCGTCTGATTTTGAGTGCTAATTTTTTATCAGAAACAACAGAAAACGGGAGCGTGATCGAGGACCAATCGGGGATACGTTTCAAGTTTTGAGTTTTTTTGCGGCATCGATCCAAGGCGTCCTCTCCCTCTTTCTACAACCTTGCTTTGTTTTTTTTACACGAACATCAGCTCAGGGGGAGCAGAAGCAGCTCAAAAAAAGAAGATAAGCTAATCCTAGAATTTAGCCTAGATATGGCCGTTGCCGGCGGAGACGGCGGCGGCCACCGGCGACGCGGTCGCCAGGGGCTCGGCCCGGCCGCGCCAGGCGTGTGGCGGTGCTCGCCCTCGTACGTCACCACCAGCATGGCCGGGTCGTCGGTGGCGCGCTCCACGTGCTTCCTCGCCGGGCATCCCCGCACAGTGCTGCACTTGTAGTAGCCCCTGGACCACATGACCAGACAACAGTCAGATTCGTTGCGCGACACCGACAACGGAGGAGACGAGACGAGACGAGTGAAGCCAGGAGGCCCCGGAGGGAGGAAATGAAATTTACCGTGGGTAAGGGGAGCCCTTGATGGGCTTCTGTCCGTACTTCCTCCACGAGTACTCGTCCGGCGGGATGTCGGCGATCTTGGAGCTGATCGCCGGCACTCTGATGGTCCTCTTCACGCGGTTTTTCCTGTCAAAAAAAAAAAAAGAATTTGGTTTAGAAGGCCAGTTACAGACGAGAAGTGGGTGTGTTTTTTAGGAAGCCTTTAATTTGGATATCGGCCGGCCGGCGTTACCTTCTCTTGGAGCAGTGGCAGCGGCCGCCGTTGGTGGTGGCCTCGGAGTGCGCGCCGGCGCAGGGCTTCCTCTTGTGGCCGGAGAGCGGCGGCTTCCCGGAGGACATAAGGCTCCGGCCCTTGGAGACGCTGCCCTCGCCCGCCGTGACCGACGAGAAGAACGACGTCGAGGTGACGGACGTGGCGCCCGACATGGTCAGGTTCGGCTTCGTGAAGTCCAGCGTCAGGCTCTGCGGCGGCTGCGACGCCGGCGCCGGCTGCGCCACACTGACGGGCGCCACGTGCGCTAGCGGCGCCAGGGCGAGAGCGGGAGTAGGAGCGGGGGAGCGGGAGCGGCGACGACCGGAGGCGCCGATGCCGCCGCCGCCGGCGACTCGACAGGCCCGCGGCGGAAGCGGGCGTGGCCGGTGCGGTCGAGGATGGAGATGACCTTGCGGAACCTGGAGACGGCCTGGTCCGCGATCTCGCCGATCGGCTGCTGCTGCTGGTGAAGATGGTGGGCGGCCTTGTGCGGCGCCGCGGCCTGGGTGGACAGGGACGACACCAGGAGCTCCAGTTGGCGGAGCCCGGCCGCCGCCTCCTCCTGGATGGCGAGCTGGTCGTTGGCGCGGCGCGGGGCGTAGCAGCCCATCAGGTCCACGGCCATGGGAGCCGGTGCTTCGCCGGTGAGTTGCCCGCGCAGATCTCGGCTTGGCTGGGGGGGCGCGGTGGGGAGACTGGGTTGGGAGGTGGAGGTCGGGGAAGGAGGCTGCGGCCGGCTTTATAGGTGGAAATGGTGAGAGCAGGGGAAGATGCGAGTCAATGGATGCCGCCGCTTTTTTGTGGACGAGCCCGTTGGATTCCTCCAAATATCGATGTGGTCACCTTCACGGCCTCACCTTTGCCACTTTCGCCAGGCAGTCTCTCTCTCTCCCTCTCTAGTGGTTTTTTGAGGTCCACAGTCAATGTTAGATCTCGGAGCAGAGTCACAGACAGTGCTACTACTTAAAGTGATAAATAAACGTAGTAAGTGTAAACTATTTCTCCGTGAATGCAGTAGTAGATTTATAAAGTGAAACCATATTTATAATTAGAACCACATCAATGTTGCTTCGTAATGAGAAGTAATAAGTTAACGGCATTGAATAAGCAAATCTACAAAATGATCCCGAGCTGTTTAGGTAAGCAATGATGTCACTCAATTTGCTATCACATCCCAGGATACGAGTATTTATTCTGGTTTGATATTGAGAAATTAAGACCTGTATATGACGACTCCCTAAAGGTATTTTGTTTTCATAAATATGTGATTATCAATGTTTTCAATGGAGATTTTTTAATGTTGTAAGATATTTTATGATTTATTTTAGTTTTGTGAACCATAAGTACTTGAAGAAGCCATTTATTTTAGTTTTATGATTTATTTTTCTAAATGCCACTGTAGCATTAGTTTTATGATTTATTTTTTCTAAATGCCACCGTAGCGTTAGCATGAATAATATACCAGTTATTACCAACAATTAAATAAAGGACAAGTCACTTACAACATGGTTGTGATCCTTGATTGAGATCAATACTTACATTTGCTTAGAAAATAATATTTACGGTAAAGGCAGTTTCTTTCTTCCGTGCAGTACCTTGTAAGATGTGTCGATCAAGTCTGATGAGATTGTGTTCAAAGAAAGATTAACTCTTAAAATCAACAGTCCAGTAACAACAAGCAATGCAATTTTTGCCTTTCTAACCATAAGCTCTCATATGGATTGGTCTGTGGTAACCCCTTCACATCTCCAAATCTCTTGAATCGGTCCAACAATTAAGACATAAACGGGGTGTTCTTTGTAAAATGCACAAATATGGGTGTGAATGATAGTGACGTCCTTGCCATGAGATAGTGGACTTTGAAGATAAGAAGAAATCAGTTTTCTAAGGCTTTATTCCCAGCACTGCAGAGAAAGAAAAAGGGAAAAATACTACAATAGTCCTGTGTGTCTTGGCTTCGAAGTCAACTATGGAGAGAGGAATAATGATGCGCACAAGTATTTTAACAAACAATAAATAAATTATTGAAATAAGGGGCATGATAAAAAGGAGCACTATTTCTCCCTTTAGCAGATTGCAGTATCCCTTGGAGATGTTGTCCCCTTAATTTTCTAATCATCTGGGGTAGAGGTACTTGCACGCCTACTCTGAGAACTTTCTCGCTCTCCTCATTTTTTTATGGATTTCTTTAGCCCGTTGACGAACTGTGTTAGAGCTGGCATATCTGGCGTGATCAGGAGTTGAATCATTTTGGACATAATTATGTGTTAAATTAATAGCTTACATTATTGTGACCAGTCTACCCTTTCTTTTTACATATAAATTTAAAAATTATATAATTATTTTTAGAAAAAAACTGCACGACACTCTGCGCGCTTGATTATATTGAATAAAAAAATTGACAACTATCCTATTGCGTCCACACGTATCAATGGCTAACAAAAGGCAAGTAGCTTCACAAAATCAACGGTTCGGGCGAATTCGTGATCGTTTTTTCGACAATAATTTCACCCTGGCCAAACTTTTTTCTCAACAAAATTGACAAGTTGCGCATTAGAAAAAACCATGGGGGCTGTTGGACCGGCCTTGAAAGTACGACCCTGTGTGTCCCAGGCCTTGTTTAGATGCACCTACAACTTGCAAGTTTTTCTACTCTCTCTCCATCACATCAATTTATACCCGCATATAAAGAGCATTAAATATAAATAAAAAAATAACTAATTGCACAGTTTGGTTGTAAATCACGAGACGAATCTTTTGAGCCTAGTTGGGCCACGATTGGATAATATTTACCACATACAAACGAAATGCTTCAGGACTTTTCAATCTCTCTCCTCTCACAAATAATTTGCCGCATGTAAAGAGCATTAAATATAAATAAAAAAATAACTAATTGTATAGTTTGGTTGTAAATCACGAGACGAATCTTTTGAGCCTAGTTAGGCCACGATTGGACAATATTTACCAAATAAAAATGAAGTGCTACAGGACTTTTCAATCTCTCTCCTCTCACAATCTAAACAAGGCCTCCAGTTGCAGTACCAAAGCAAAACGAGGGAGGGCACGCGATGCACCCATCCCTTAAACTATAACGCCATGCTGCAAATAGCAGGCAAAAGTGGTTGTAGTGGCCTCTGACAGTCTGACGATGGTTTTAGACGAACAAATCCAGCACCGATACGGGTCAATTGGAATAAAAATATACCCATAGCATAAACTTGATGCTCGTCACATCGTCACACAGAGGCGTGATTTTACGCCGAAACTGTATGCGTCGTCGTCCGTTTCGAGCAAACTTTGACGTGGCTCCTGATTCTGATTTCCCCCCAAATTTCTCTCCGCGCCATCATTTCGAAACAAAGGAAGGATGAACTGGCCATCAAATTCCGAGGAACGTCAAGCTCACTTTCTTCTCTGGCAAAAGCACCCGTCTTTCTAGAAAGAGAGAGAGAGAGAGAGAGCGTGGAATGGAACGGGTGAGAGTTTTGAGAAAAAAATTAGTTGGGCGAGAAAAAGTCATTGGTGCGGGCTTCTCCAACAGCCCTGATCAGATCGCCGGTTGATTTGGATTAAAAAAAGAGAAAAATCGTAGATGCAGGTATACACACATATGTGGGGTACAGCAGCAGAGACCTTGATTTCTCTAGCATTCCGTCCGAGCATAGCTATTTCGAAGACGCATTCTCAAAAAAAAAAAAAGCTATTTCGAAGACGCTAGCGAGTTGCTTTTTCCGGTTCTCTCTCCTTCAAGCCGAATAAAAAATTCATTGAGCTAGCGATTTCGACGATCGTTGGAGACGCCCTGCGAGCGGTGAGCTGAGAAAAGGCAGCGCCAGCAGACGTGGTGACGACGGCAGGAATACAACCACTAGGCGAGTCGTGTCGTGTCTGACTGACGCGTGGGGCCGCGACGGAGACGAACCGCCGGATCGGAGGGTGAGGTGAGCTGATCCGTCCGATGCGATGTATGACCGTTGGGTTGTGGGCCCGCTTCTGGTTATCATCATCATCATCATCTCGCTAGTCGGGCGTCGGCGCATCGCCTTGCTCGGCCTGATTTCAAGAAAGGGGTCTGGCTCTTCTGCGCAACCGAAGCGAAATTCCTCTGCGAAAGGAACTTGCGGAACTGTGGAGCGCCAGTATATTTGAAAGACAGATGGATAAGTGTTTTCGAAACGGGAAATACAAGTACAATTTGATTAATATGTTCCGCTTAACCAATTCTGTGTTCTAATAATATAGTGGGGGTCCGTGGCACAGCTTGCGTATCCACCACATGGGAGAACAGGTTGGAGTCTCCGGTGCCGCAGAATGCATAAATATAAATAGCTGTCTACAATAAATAGAGATGGCGTCCAAGCACATCGGGAGTCAACTCTTACGGGTGCCCGCCCACACGCCTCTTCCCCATTTTTCTCTTTATTATTGGAAAGCCTTGCGCGACTACTGACTACAGCCAGACAGGCACAAGATTGAAAAGTTTATACTCGTGAACGAGTATAGTAAAATGAAGGATACTCCAAACGCAATCCGCCGAGTTGACTTCATCGCCCCCATAAAATACTACTCCAAACACAATCCGCCGGCAAGGTCAAACACAAAACGTGCCCCCAGCTCCGCTGATATCCTCTCACGATCCTGCCGCAGTTCTCCAGCCAAACCGAACCGAACCGAAGCTTCGTTCCGGTCAGCGGAAGTGGTTTCCTTCGCCGTCCGCGAGCGAAATCTGCGCCAACCGGCGGGTGAATCATTGATCGAGCCCGGCCGGATCGATCGGATCCGCCGCGGTGGGCGCCTGCCGCTGCCGGTGACGGCGCTCGCTCCGCTGCGGCTGCCACGTTTCGAGGCGTCGCGCCCACGGCCACGCGCCGCGCGTGAGCGCGCGCATGGAAAGCGCGGCAGCCCCGGGCAGGAGCGCGTGGGTTCGGTTGGGCTGGGGCATCGGGTTCCCGTTGACTTTGCGCCGCGGCCTCAAACGGCAGCCGTGTTGCTGTCGTCTTTTCGGTGTGTCCGGCCCGGTCCGGTCTTGTCCCCTGTGTGCGGTGTTGCATGTAGTACAGCGTTCGCGCTGGGCGCACCGCGTGTGTGTTCTCCCCGTTTACTCGCGCACGATAGGGACGGATCGCTCGTCGCAAGCTCCTACTTTTCGGCGTTGTTGAAACACACGCACACCCGTGAATGATCAGCCCCTATCAGTACGTTTTGCCTAGGAGAAGATAATTGGCCGATTGTGTACAGTTGATATCTGCAAAAAACAAAAGCAAAAGAAAATGGCAGGACTAGTATTCAGGTTTTTAATAAGAAGAGATTGAGGTTTTGGTGCTAATTGAGCTTTTTATTAGATCCGAAAAAAGGGGTGATCATGTTTATGGAAAACAAGTAGTTGAACTTGAACCCAAATGTTTGGTTTTGGTTGACCTGTTCGGTCCAGTGGAGTTGTTGTCGCGTGCATCTTGAGCTCTTGAACGCTCCAAAGTACTCTGGACAATTTGGCAAGAGAGCGGCTCGTACAAAAGAGACTGGACCTGACACGTGCCTATCGCAGAGCCATTTGGCATTTGCGTGGCCGGTGCCACGTTCACGGTGTTGACAAACCAACCTGACTGACTGTCTGAGAGACACACATCAAGCAGAAAAAAGATGAGTACTGCCTCCGCCCGGACGTCCGGACGCGGGGCGAGCGTCCCGGACGGCGTCCTCCAGCGCCTCCGTTTCTTCGCCCTCGCCCCGCCGCCCGGCGTCAAGGCTTCGCCCGAACTCCGGCCACTCGGCAGCCGGCGGCGGCCGCCCCTCTTCCACTCCCCTACCTCCTTCTTCTTCCCATCGCCGGCGTTCACCCCGCCGCCTACCCATACCCACCGCCCATCCAGCCCCCCCAGCTGGCGGGCGCCGCCGCCACCTCGCTCACCGCCGGCAACCGCCACCACCGCCGTGTCGGCGACCGCCGCCCGGGCCGGCCGGCGGAATCTACACCGGGAGGATGCTTGAACCCTAACCCGGGGAGGAGCGCGGGCGCGGGGAGGAGCTCGCCGGTCACCGGGGAGGAGCGAGCGCAGGGGAGGAGCACGGGACGGCGGGAGCGGGCGCTGGTGCGGCGTCCGTCCGCGACGTCCGTCCGGACGTCTTCAGTGAAGCATTACCGAAAAAAGATCTAGGCGTCGTCAACCCCACACACGCATGTTTTTGCACGATCAGATCAGGTGCGTGAACTGAACGGGTAAAACGGACTGGTGGCGCACGGGTTCAGTGAACCCGGATGGATTGCATGGTCAGTCGACGACGCGTCATCACACTCACTGTACTGCCGGTTGACTGACGCAACGACAAGTAGCTCTTCTCTGTGGCCACGGATCCTTCTACGCATCTCGTGCGATCGCAATCACGAGCCCTCGAGGCCTCGACGACGAACGCACTCGTCGTTTACTTTGCCTCGAAGACACCAGGACTCCCAGCTGCAGAGGTAATAAGGTAAGGAACGACCAGAACGAACTTGAGATGAGTTTGGTGACTTCTTCGTTTGTCCATGCCCATCTCTCTCTTCCTTCGAACAAGCACAGCTGCCACGCTGACTCTGTCCATGATGGGCCAGAAGCGGCATGTGCACGCAGGAGGATGCACGACACCGATCGGACCAGTTCGTCTTTTGTCCCCCGGCCGGGACCGGCAGAGTAGAGTGGAAAAATCAAACTGAACTAGAGTACTCCCTCCGTCCGCAAAAAAACGCAATCGAAAGACTTTCAAAAATTATGTTTGACCATCTGTCTTATTCAAAAGGTTTGTACATATTATAAAATAAATGAATCATTATTAAAGTATCTCATAGGATAAAATAAGTCATAACAAGGTATATGATATTTATCTAAAAATTTTAAATAAGACGAATGGTCAAACGCGGTGTTTGAAAGTCTTATAATGGCGTTTTTTCGCGGACGGAGGGAGTATGCAGCTTCAGCTTCCCACCAAGCAGACTGGCACGATTCCACGGCAGTCGATGCATGGGTTTGGAACTTGCAGAGGCAAAAGTTCTGTATCGGGTGACCTGTCGTTGAACAGCTGTGGGGCGCGCGCGCGCGATGAGCTCCTTGGCGGCTTGGCCATTTCTTTTCTTCTGTGCGCTGTCGAGACGCGAGGAGCCTCCTGCGTGCTTCCGTCGTCCACCACGCCGGTTTCTTTTTCTTCTGCAGCTAGTTCCCTTTTCTCCCTTTGAGAGGATCGAGTTTCCTTAAGCTGTGCTACTATTCTCTTTGGGCTGACAATTAATGGGCCCTTGGAGAGAACATATCCAGTGCCCAGCAAACAAAAGCGCTGTTAGACTATCCGCACTCATCAAACTCTATATTTCTCCTCTATACATCCTGGTCATCAAGATTCTCTCCTTTATATCTAAATCTCCCGCACTCATCCATACTTTATATCCTCCTCTATCCACTGTAGGACCCACATGTCAGCTTATTTAATAATAAAAGCCACTCCCCTTTTCTCTCTCCCTCCCTCTCTCTCTCTCCATCCCTGTCTCTTTTGTCATGTCTGTCTCCCACGTCCGTCCAGCAAGCGCGCCCGGGCGGAACTCAGCCCGGGGGCGGGCGGCGGCCCTCGCGCCGGTGCTCGCCCGGCGGCCGAGGCGGGCGGCCCGGTGAAGCTTCGCGCATGGCGCTGCGGGAGGTCGAGGCGGGCGGCTCAGCGCTTCGCTGCGATGAGCACAGCGTGAAGCCTCGGCGACGGGCTCGCAGGGGCGAAGCGACGATCGCCGGCTGAAGCGCGCGCTGCCGGGCTTAACGAGCGCGGCGGGTGAGCAGGCCTGGCGCGGTCGACGAGCAGGCCTGGCGGCGGGCGCGGCTCCCCGGGCGGCGGCCGCGGCAGCGCGCTGGGGTGGCCTGGACGGGCGGGCGCGTTTCCTTCCGCCAGCGGACGCGGGTCGCTTCCCGCCTCCGCCCGGCGCTGGGCGAAGCAGGCAGTCAGCCGGGCGCCTCGGAAGTGCGAGCACCGCGCGAGGCGAGCACCGGGTTGACGGTGACCTCTCCGGTCTCCCTCTCCGGCCGCGGACGGTGGGAAGCGCCGCCTCCTCCCGGCTGGGGGAGCCGCCGGCGTGGGGGAGCCGCCTCCCTCCAGCCGCGGGCAAGGCTGAGGGAACACCTCCCTCCCCTTGTAGCCAGCGGCGGCCACACAGCGCCAGCGCCCCGGACTCGGTGGCGGCCGGGCCATGCGGTGGGTTCCTTGCGCTTGGGCGAGGCTGAGCTCGGCGGCGCGGCGGCGGCTTCCTCCCGGCGCCTCCTCCTCGCTCTGCTCCCCTCTGCACCTCTCCTCTGCTCCTCGTCCGGCACTAGCCTTGGCGGGCTTCGCTCCTGCGCTTCGGCGGCGTCTAGCTCCCGCCGGCCCCTCCATCCCCTCTCTCTCCGCGGGCCCCAGCCACGGCCGCGCCACCGACCGGTGCCGTATCCTGCCCAGGAATGGCGTCTCCGGTTGCTTCCGTGCGGGATAGGGTCGCCGCTGCGACTCCTCCGTCGCCCGTGGCCCACGGTAAAGGCGTACCGTACGCCTTTACCGTTCCCCAGTGCGGATAGTCTTAGAGCCCAATGCAATTCCGGGCTGAAGCAAACGAGGTCTGCACTCTTCGGTACAAGGCCTGTGCCTTTGAGCAAGTTAAACGGCAACGGCCCAGCCGCTAACGCCTGCAAACTCACTTAGGAAAAATATCATTCTATATCATCCTAAACTATTTTTTCTCAAAAACACAAAAGACTTGCACTTCATTATATTAAGAAGGAAAAAGTTTACTTTTGCTCCCTCAACTTCCGCGAAAGTCTACTTTTCCTCCCTAAACCCCAAAACAGGATAAACAACCTCCCTCAACTTTTCAAACCATGCATTTTTCCTCCCTGAAGTGGTTTTGATAGTGGTTTTGCTATAGTGACGGTGGTTTTGTCTTTTGTCTTTTTTATTTATTTCGGCCAAACTTTTAAAAAATCATAGTAAATCATAAAAAAAAATCATAAAATACAAAATTTAATTTTGTTGGACTTAATATGAGTACATCTACACAGTGAATATATAATATGGTATGCTTTAGTACAAAATTTTTGCTAGTCTTTTTCTTTTTTATTTATTTTGGTCGAATTTTGAAAAATTATAGTAAATCACAGAAAAATCAAAAAAATGGAAAATCTAATTTTCTTAGAGTCCACATGAGTAGATCTACAAATAAACATATAATATGATGTATTTTAATATAAATTTCTTCTTTGTAGCTTTTGATCTATGCTTTTACGTAATTAATTAAAATAATTCATAAATGTAGCTTCTATAACTATTTTGTTGCACTAAAGCATACCATATTATATATTCACTGTGTAGACCTACTCATGTGGAGACAAGAAAATTGAATTTTCCATTTTATGATTTTTCTATGATTTACTATGATTTTTCAAATATTCAGCCAAAATAAATAAAAAAGAAAAAGACTAGCAAAAACTTTAAACTAAAGCATAATATATTATATATTTACTGTGTAGATCTTATGTGGAGTCCAACAAAATTAGATTTTGTATTTTATGATTTTTTTGTGATTTACTATATTTTTTCAAAAATTTGGGCGAAATAAATAAAAAAAAAAAGACAAAACCACCATCACTATAGCAAAACCACCATCAAAACCACTTCAGGGAGGAAAAACGCATGGTTTGAAAAAGCTGAGGAAGGTTGTTTATCCGGTTTTGAGGTTCAGGGAGAAAAAGTAGACTTTCGCAAAAATTAAGGGAGCAAAAGTAGACTTTTTCCTATTAAGAAAGAAGTTTATATTACACGACTTGCGGTTCAGAGGTGTGGGCAAGGATTAGAATTTTAGGCCCACCCCATTCCCATCTGAAGCCATACATCCTACTTCTTTGAACTATCAAAACAATTAAAACTACCTCCCTCCTCTAGTTTGGAGTGGTTTTGAAGACGGCTTTACCTTTTCATTTTATAAAAATTGCAAGTTGTTATGAGAGGATCCTCTAGTTTCCTCGCAAGCTAAAGTCTTGAGCTACTAGTATCCTCTTTGGGCTGAGAATTAATGAGCCGTTGCAGTGAAATGTGTCCAGTACTCCAGTAGGCCTAGCAAACAAAAGCGCAGTTACAGCCCAATTCAAAAAGGATTACTCTGGACCGAAGCAAAAGTGGTCTGCACTCTGCGGTAGATTACAAGGCCTGGGCCCTTGAGCAAGTTAAACGGACCAGTATCTAACAACTGCCAAAAAAAAAAATCGTTTTTGTCTCCCAAACTATCAGCATTTTACTCCCTACAAATTGGAATCCGCTCCTGAAGAGAACATTGGTCCACGTCGCCCTAAATTCTCTCAGCCGTCCGATCTCCAGTTCGACGGTCCAGATTGCTAGAAGCGGATTCTTTCCGGAAACCGCTTTTCGTGCTTCTCCTTAGCTTCTCCCGCTTCTTCTCTACTCCCTCCGTCCCTAAATACTTGTCGCTTCGCTTCCCGAGAAACAAATGCCGGCAATTTTAATAAATAATAAATATCATCAATTAGTATCGTAATTAGTATCATCGGAAAGATCTTCGGATCTAGTTTTTTAACAAAATTATTTGGAGATATAAATATTGTAAGTATTTTCTATAAATCAAGTCAAACTTATGGCACGCATCCCATGACGACATCTAAATAGGGACGGAGGGAGTACCTCTCCCGCTTCTCGTCGAGAATCCGCGTAAATGAATATATACCCGGCTTCGCTTCTCCTTCGAGCTTATCACCCCTTCCTCTCTCTCGTTCGCCCTCTCTCTCTCTCCCCTCGATCTCCCGAAGAAAAAAAAGGCGGGGCGGGGCGGCGGCGGCAGCGACCAGGGCAGCGGCGGGCTGCGGCCACGCTCGTCGTCGTCCTCCTCCCCCTCCCTTGCGTCCCCTTGGCGTCGCGGTAACCCTGCCTTTCTTCCTCTCCCTCCCTCCCTCCCTATCTCTCTCTCCCTCCCTCAAGATGGAGGCGGCGCGGCGGTCCGGCTCGCGCTGCCGATCCTCCGACGCCTGGCGGCGCTGAGGCTGGGCGGCCGGACTCCGCCGGTGCCGGCACCCACCAGGCCGCCACAGCCACTCCTCCCTTTCCCACATGATGAGTGCATCTCACAAAGGTCTTGTCTGTGCGTGCAGGTACAGTTAGGGATTTTTGACAACCACTGGTGAAATATTTGGCGCTTCCTCATCTTTCCATGTCGCTTGTCAAGGTCCATTGTGTGTTACCTGCTTTCCTCCTATTTAAATGTTCGATGAAGTTTACAATTCTGGCTTCAACTAAAGCATAGATACTAGATACGAGTACCTTGCCTAGAGTATTCGTTCTTTATTTGGTTGGTATCCCATGCCCTGAATGTGTTTGACATCTAATAATATGCGTATCTTTGCAAGTATAATGTTTTATGAAGTGACATCAGTATTTTTTTAATGAAATGCCTACATGGTTGCATACAATCAATATCTGGCCCCATGTCCTAATTTGAATACAATCACTATCTTAGCTTCAAAGATTCATATTAGAATCTCTGGTTAATGAGACCTGGCAAAATGCATCAATTCAACATTTTTCTCAATGAGGAGCACAGTGATGAGCATGTGGTTTTGTCAACCTAGGCACAAACATCCATTTCAGAAATAGAGGTTCACCTCATAGCTTGTTTTAGCCCTTGCACTTATAGTCTTTCCAACAAATTCTCGAGCAATCTTTTCATTCTCTCCTGTACTGTGTGACAGAACCGACCAATCCATCCGAGATAAAGCATAATTGTCCCCGATAATAACGTTGACACGTATACACCGTTTTTCGAATGAACCTGGTAGTCTGCCGAGTGTCACGAAGGACCTCGGTGAATCAACTTACATCTAGGATCACATGATTAAGAAAACATCATACATCAGTTATACAGAGTTTACAGCGGAAAATAATTACACATTGGTTCCAAATATTTTACAGAAAAGTGGCATTGTTTCTAAATTATAATCACAAAGGTGGTGGTATATCACCAGTTTCCATCAAACCTCCTTACAAGCATGATGAGAGAGTTATACGATATGACCATGCCCGTTGGCCTTACTAATCCAAATCATCCATAGGATTAAAGCAAGCAATGCCAAAGCCTTCACAAAGGATAACACCTGCAACGATGGGTAAAAACCCTAAGTACTCAATTGTACTCCGCAAGACTTACCCGATAAGGAAATAGACGAAAACTCCAAGGATAAATGATAGGCTATGTATGGTGGGGTTTGTTGGCTAGCAACTTTTGCGAAAAAGCTCATTATTAACTTCCAAAGTTTATATATTGACGGCAAAGTTATTGAGATATTATTCTTAACTAGGTTTGCAATTTTCTAAGCATACATTTGAATTATAACAAGCATTTAACTACAGATGAGGTACCAATTATAATCCTTCCAATATCAACAGTGAATTCCATTTCTTTTACTACGTCTCTGCGGTCAGGCATGAGTTTCTCACTATCCGGGAGAGACGGCGATTCGAATCGATTACACCAGCTGGGTAAAGCCCGTATCACACACCCGCACGAGTGTGTACCTCACCCGCGCGAATCACCGTTCACTCTATTCAAAAAATAGGATTGAACCGTTTCACAAAACTCATGGTCCTCGATTCTCACCAGTCAGTACCCCAATGACCCGTGGCTTCAGTAGTTTGCTTTGGATTTGGATCAGTCCCCTCACACCTTTTGCTCTCCTCCCGTAATGCTAATCAGTTCAATACCTACCTCGAACGAGCTAATCGGTTTCCACGGTCGAAACGAGTTATTCGGTTGTTATGTGAAGGTACGTTCAATCTCATACACGGATCCGAATGCGGTGCGGTCCTTGATCGACTCGACGGAAAGATACAAGCATGCAAGACCTCCATGTCTGTAGCATCACCAAACACCGAGTCCCGTCCGGTCTCCAATTATCATTCACCTCATATTTAAGGATATCACATGTACCAACCTAAGTGGTGCGGATGACAGAAAATCATCTGACTTCTTAATGATCTAAGCATGGCTAAGCATAATCTATCTACTTCATCTAGTAAGATAAATGGTTTTTATTTTAGTGGCCAAGGAAGTCATGCAACAACGGTGTCAACCACCCCTGATAACTTAATGCACATAACAGTACTATATAAAGAAAATGATTAATTGTATTTCAAAAAGATAGAATAGGTATTTAGGATGCTCTAGGGCTTGCCTTGGCAAAAAGTGGAGTCTGTGGTTAGTGCACTTTGATAGTGGTTCAGAGTCTCGTCCTTCGCCTTCGGATGGCAACTCCTGTGGATTCTTCTCTATGGTCACCACGTACTCGACGAAAACCTCTTCCTCCGAACCTATATGAATGTATGTGGCACTACTACAATAAACTTATTGGAGGCGGTCAAAAATGATTTTCCGAGGCGGGCAACACCAACCGCCTCGGAGCCATCGTCCACGGTAAATCGGTGATTTACCGAGGCGTCGATTGCCCGCCTCGGTTAATCAAACGAAAAAACAAAAAAAGGAAAAACCCAAACCCTAGCCCAAACGGGCCTGGATTGGGCTCGCTTCTTTGGATCCGCCGCCCATGCCGCCGTCGCTCGTCGATCCACCTCGCCGCGCACACCGGCACTGGCCGCCCACGGCCACCGTATCCGCCTTCGAACCTTGCACCGCCGGATTCGAGGGAGAGGCGCCTGGATCCACCGGGAACAAGCGTCGCGCCCGCCGAAGCTCGGGCGGATCTCAAGGGCCCCGAGGGTGGGGAGGGAGCGCCGCTGCTGCCACTGGAGTAGGGGGGGAAGGCGCCGCCGCCGATGTTGGGGTGAGGTAGGAGCGCCGCCCCGCAGCCGCCTGGCTCGACCTCCCTCGCTGCCGCTGGATCTGGCGCAGCCTGCCGAAGCCTACGCGAGGAGAGGACGCCGCCGCCAAGCCCAAGCCCACGATGGAGGAGGCGGCGCCACCTGCTCGGGTGTCCGAATCGGCGCCCCGGCCTCCACGCCATGGATCCAAAGACCCATGGCCTCCACGCCACCGAGGAGGGGAAGGGGAAGGGTGGAGGGAGGGGGCGGGTGAAGAGGAAGGGTGCCGCCGCCGGCCGCCCGCTCGTGGTCCAGATCCGCGCTGCATGGCCTCCATGGCACCGGAGAAGGGGAAGGGAAGGGTGGAGGGGGGGCGAGTGGAGAGGAGGGCACAGGGGTCCCTCCGTGGAGAGAGCGAATGGAGGGGGCGACTGGGAGGAGCGAATGGGACGAGGGAGTGGTGAGGGGCGTGTGGAGAAACCCTAAGTCCCTATTATATATGAGCCCGCCACAATGGATTTTGTCTGGGCCTTAGTTGGGCCAATATTTTAGGAGGCAGGCCTTATACTGTGTCCGCCTCTGTCAATAGATTTACGGAGACGGTTGTCTTAAAACGACCGCCTCGGTAAATAGACTATTTTTGGAGGCGGTTGTGTTAAAACGACCGTCTCGGTAAATCGATTATACGAGGCGGTTGATTGTGACCGCCTCGGTTAATCAAAAAATGACCGCCTCGGTTAATCGAGGCATTAACCGAGGCGGTTAGAATTGTTGCCCGCCTCCGAGGGGTCAAACCAAGTGCCTCCTAAAAGATTTTGTGTAGTAGTGTGGTGCAGAAATATCGAGAATGCACATAGAATGTGTGATGATAAAATGCTATGGCATGAAATGACACATGATGACATGATCACAGAAATGACAAAAATGAAAAGCTACATAAGATTCCATGTGTGCAGTTCTCTTTCTCTGATGACAACACTGTATTATCAGAGTAAGTAAAAGAAGCTAACAATTAATTGCTTTCAAATTATACAGAGTAGGTGCATATCTCCTCTCTGGAAAAGGTAGTGTAATTACTAGAGAGCAATAGCTATTCGTTATCAATAGTATATCATGATCATTCTCACTAAGCAAGAGAACTGCCGAGGATCAAGGGAGTTTCATAATTCAAGGTCATCAGGCAATTCTAAAAGTCACACAAGCATTACATATATATCATATGATGATTTTATTTAAAGGTTAAACGGTGTATGCAAGCAATACTACCACATTTAGCAATCTTGACATAAAATAACAATGTAACTATTCTCTAATTAAAGTGTTTCATACATAAGCGGTACCCCATGATGATAGTTCAGTAAAGTATGAAAATAAAACATTCAAATTTACACATACATGAAATCATATATCCCTTTTTCCTTTTAACAATAATTTTGGAAATAATGATTTTATAAAACATTCTCAAATTCTTCTCAAACTGTTTGTGCAGGTTGGTAATATCATGAAATGGTTGCAAAATAATTTTCATGATTTTTGGATCAATAATTTATTCTAGAAAAATCATGGAAGACTCCTTTAATAATTAAGAGGGGTAATTTTTATTTCATGCAAAAACCATTCAAAATTTAGGTTTTATATTTTTCTTGAATAAACATCACTATGAGGAAATTATACAAAAATTTCTATGATTTTAGGAACTCTAAGTATATTGCTATGGAATAAACAAAACTCAGTACTATTCATCAAATTGCAAAACAAGAAAAAAAAAAAAAAACCTAGCGCTACTGTGGCCTGCCAACCCGGCCCAAGCCGCCCAACGGCGGCGGCAACGCGCGAGCGGCCCAACGGTGTGTGATAGGCGCTTGGCCCGACGCGACGCTGGCCCCATTGTCAGCGGGACGGAGGCAGGGGAGCGGCTCTGACCGGCCGGAGCTCAACGCCGGCGAGGGTTCCGGTGATGGAACCACCACCGATGGACTCCTATCGGTCTCCCGCATCTAGTGGGGTCACTACAAGGGATGTGACCTTCTGTGATTATTCATTTAGGTCACAAATAGGTGGTTTTACGTCATCGTAATTTGCTCTATGACGGTCCAATGACGAATACCTATGGTCACAGAAGGTGCATGTTAAAGCACCTTCGATGACGACCAAAAAGTAGATCGTCACCGAGTTGGTGACAACAATATTTTTGTCACTAGTAACAATGACGATAATTATTGTCATTAAAACAATCATGAAATCTACCTAAAATCTCAACTAGACGATAATGAAAATATTTAACCCTACAATTGAATTCAACAAATGACAATTCGACACCGATTCATAATAAATTTCATAGTCAACATCCATTCAACATCTAGAAGCAATAATCTCAACCACACATCCATCTCAGTCATACATATAGCAGCTTGAAGTGTGAAATAGTTTGCAAGCTAAAGCAATACTAAGTTTATAGTTTGTATTGCTGCAGCCACAATCACACCAAAATGCTACAGAGTTCATCAAAGACTCGACCAGCCCAGATTTTAGGTAGATACAAAAGGCATAATTTAACCAACTCCCCCGGATGCATATCTAGATGACAAGGCTGCTCACAAATTTTAGGGAGGAGTGACTTGACCCTGATTGAAGTTAATCAGCTGTCGAAGGAGGGCCTGAGTTTCTTGTTGTCCCTTCTTCAAACTGTCAATTTCTTGTGCTTGGCTAGCCATCTCTTGCTTAAGTTGTGTAGATTCTTGCTTAAGATGTGCAGATTCTTGCTCCTTAGCCTCAAGTTGAGCCTGTAGCTCCCGCACCTGTGCACTAACTGCAGTTCTACTACTTTGCTTGGAGGTTGGCAGTCCCACATTTTGAAGAAATGTGCTTGACTGCGGTAGCACCTTAGAAACAATTTAAATAGAAGACATCGGCTGTTGGCCTTCTTGCATTGATTCAGCCTCAAGTGCATCCATAGCAGCCTATCAATAGAATAATATAAAATTAGTATTGAATTTGGTACAACAGTATAGGAAAAACAGCCTACAGTAACACTAAGGAGACAGTAAGAACTGAGTCATTTCCAGTCATCAAGTAAAGGCAATAATGTCCATGCTTAACTAAGACAAGGCATGATCGGCTGCACTTTTTGTGCTGTAGCTGCAGCTGGTACTGTGTACAGGTTAGATTTTATTTGAAAAGTTCATATTCTAAGGATCAACTTCAACAGATCAAATTATAAGCAACATGCATCAATTGCTGTGGCACAAGTGCAGCCAATCAGGCCAAATATTCAAGTTGACTTTCAGGTATGTCTTGCACAAGAGGGGAAAGTACTTACAATTGCATTTTTGACAGGCTCACAAAAACCACTCTTCTTGCTGCAGTGCGTCGCCTTGAACATATCAATTGCAGTGGGCTCTGTGTCTTTATATTTTTCTTGTTTCTAAAACGATAAGAAATCAACTTAAACTTGTTAGCTTGAACCAATTTTATGGAATGTGACCAAAGTGCTCCCAGCAAAATTTTCTCATTCAATTATATTTCTCAAGTATAGCAAGGACATAAATTCCATTGGAGACATATGTTTACATGTAAATTAGAAGCACATGTAAATTCAAGTATATTTTGAATCACACAAAGCATTAAATTTGTCTTACCGTGACATAAGCATGCGCAATGTAACACCGAGAACCCGTGACGCTGATGGAATTGGACTTTCGCACGATTAACTTGGTTTTTGACACAAGTATCCTGTACACAACACAAATTTGTAAGCTAAAGAGGAATTAAAAACAAGTACCTAAAAAGATTAAAAATGTCACTTTCAACTGTCTAACTACTCAATATGAATGGGATTAAGTTGCTGCTATTTATATTAAGTTCAAATTGGATGTTATCCTTCATTATGAATGGAATTAAGTTGGACCAATTTGACTAAAATCTGTTTAGATGTATTTTTCTTAATTAGTAAACATCATAACAAATCCAAGAAAATTAGTTTTCCTAATGTTAAGGGCACTCAAGATTTATTTTGCTTTTAAACATTCTCTTCATATTTTAATAAACATAGAAATCTAGACCATAACAAAATGCATAAAATTATTTTTGCTGTGTATAGCACGGATCTGGGAAACTACCAAATTTAATTCCATGCCATTTGGATCTACAATTATTTTCCTTTGATTTTTCAGAAACAATGAATAAATGATACAAACATACAGGCTAACTAGCTTCTACTGCTCATCTTCTTGCTTATGCATAACAGAAAGAGGAGAAAAGAACTCATTGCTTAAGTGCAGAAAAACAACGAGGGGCCACAGACAGACCATAAGCCAGCCCCCTCCTCACCCAGATGGCCCTCACTCGCTCTCCACTCCCCAAAAGCTCAGGCTCATGGAGGTGCACGCCATTGCCCACTTGCTGCTGCTGGACACGAACTTGCCGACAAGAACCAAAATTTCCTCATCCCAAACCCTAAGGTCGAACACCAGGACACCAAAAAAAACCAAAATCCCATCGGCCCACTCAGATCCGCTCTCACCGGTGTCCAAACCCGAGGAATTACCTGTGGGTGTCTCGGCTATCCCTGGCAGTCTTCACGTTTCTCCCGGGAGGCATGTTGTATTTGGAGTGGAACTCGTCGCCCAACACTAGGAAGGAAGAGAGGTCTATTTGGGAGAGGGTGTGGTTGCTCTTGAGCAGGATGGTGGCACTGGCTTCAAAGAAAGACGGGGGCTGCGGTGGATGGTGGAGTGGGAGTGGTGGCACGGAACTGGAAAAAGGAGAGGGTGGCGGCTGGATGCGCAATGGGGAAAATGGGGGAGGAAATCAGATTGAGATGTCTAGGGTTCCAATTCTTGCCTAGAAATTTTACTATAATACCCTTGATCTGAATTATATGAAAGACTTATGACATTGGACAAAAGTGGTAATTGGCCCAAAAAATTGGCGGGGGGGGGGAGAGGTCAAGGGAATCTTGGCGCCTTGGTGAGGAGACAATTTAATTTGTTGGCGGGGAGACAAATTTTTTGGCCGGCGGCCATTTTCTATCGCCAAATGTTGGTGAGGAGATCGACCGAGTAGATTAGCAATTTTTTAAAAGCAATATTAGGGTGCAATTTATCATTTAAGTAAAGACAAGTTAGTACTTAATAATGATATATGATGGAATTAAGTGTTCAAAAAGATGATAAATTATCATTGCAAAGGAGTTGGTAATCTGATAAATTATGTGTGAACAATGTAGACATCAATTTTTGATTTTAGTCAATGAATACTATGACGCATGAATATTTGTCATACAAGTCTGTCATAACCATGATGCCAAAATAGGTAATGACGATTTTTAATTGGACTTAGTGACAGGCAATACAATTTCATCATTAACTAAGAAGGACCCATAAAAACCATCATTATCTAAATAATTTAGTGATGAAATGCTCTGTTGTCATCATATAATCGTCACAGAAGGCCATATCTCTTGTAGTGGGTAAGTGATAGGGCCGGTTAGGGTAGTTAAGAGTAGCGGCGGCGCCAATGGCGGCTTTGGCGGCGGAATGCATGACGGCGGCGACGGGCTAGCCGTCTTCCGGCTGGGCTTGGCCGGAGCACGCATCAAGGGGCTCCAGGGTGCTCGTGCGAAGACCTAGGGCTAGTAATTCGAGCCGGAGACGCTGCAGCGGGGGCATGTCCGCGAGCACACCGGCACGGCGCACAGAGCACGGCAGCGGTGCGCGGTGTTCCGGCGAGGGCAAGGCAATAGGGCCTAATAGGGTTTCGATTCTAACTTCTACGGTCCATGGGGAGTTTGAAACAACAACGAGAGAGGCAGTATAGGGAACGTGGATGCATTGGCCACGCGAGCTTGAGTTTGGCGGTCATGGCGCCCATGGCGGCGGTGAGGGTTCAAGGTAGCTCACCTTGCAAAGCAAAGACGCGGTACAACTGGGTTGGGAAGAAAGAGCAACTCGTGGCGATTCTGCGAGAGTGGGGAATTGGAGAATGATCGAGTGACGGGGTCAAATTTGGAGAAGGCGACGTGTGCGGCCGACGGGAACTTTCATAGCAGGAAGAAGGAGAAAACGAACCGGCCGGCTCGCATCAAATGGCGCGCGGGCGTGGCTTCTCCCCGACCATCACGAAGCTCGCCACGCCTCTGCTCGCGCGGGAAGCACCGTGAAGGAACGGCGAAAAGCCGCCGCACGGCAGTGACGCGGTGGCAAGTGTGGTGGTGCTGTTGCCGGCCATCGTTGTTGATCAAAACAATGAAGTTCATCGATATTTATTTCCCAGTCTAGGAAGCGAAATTGATTCCAATTGCACCATGCTGCTCCTCTATAGGTGGGCTTCAACTATGATTAAAGGACCAAAGGCTAACTCCTAATAATTTGCAAACTAGAAGCTGCTAAACATCACTAAAAACTCACTGAAACTCGATTCAGTTAACACAATAGCTGATTTCAGCAATTAGCCTAGTTTAGCAATTAATTAGGAATACAACAGAAAGGATCAAGCTCAACCAATTGCATGAAAGCAAAGTCCAAACTTTACACTATCAAGTGATGCATCAGATGACAGAATTTTGTTTATGAAAAACTATTTTAAACTGCCCTGAAAACTGAATTCAAAAACTGAAATCCCAGCACAAAAAAAATTCTAAGTCCACTTTCCAATTTATGCTGAATTCAAAGTTAATGTCACTTTTTGAACATGTTAGGGTGGGATTCAGTCCTGTAACCTTAAATAAAAGTTGTTTCATATAATTTATACTTCAACTTTTATTTAGGGCTTATACCCAAAAACTGAATAAATCATATACTTACATGCTAAGCTACTTAGTAACTTGATAATAAGCATAATTGACATTATCATCACATGTGAGCATGTTTTAACAAAAAGTTGTATATAAACCCTATTTCAAACATCATTATAGACATTTTTAAGCAACTTTTGAGATTGTTACTCAAACATGTACATAGCACACATGAAACTTGCAATAGCTTTTGCATATGATCAAAATGCTAAATGATGCTTATGCATTGATGCAAATGCAATGCACTTGATTAACATTTAGAATGTTACAGCTCCTCCCCCCTTAACAAAAATCTCGTCCTGAGATTTTGCAGGACCTACCATTGTTCATAGAAGGCGGGATATTTGGTGCGAAGAAAATCTTCTCGTTCCCAAGTGGCATCATCTTCCGTGTGGTTACTCCATGCTACTTTATAAAATTTCACAATCTTGCTTCGGGTCACTCTTTCCGTTTCTTCCAAAACTCTTTCCGGTCCGTCTTTATTTGTAAGGTCCGATTCCAATTTAATATCATCCAGATTGACTTCTTCGGTGGGTGTTCTCAAACATTTCTTGAGTTGGGAGACATGGAAAACATTAAACACTGCACTCATACTAGGTGGAAGATGCAAAGCATATGCCACTTTTCCTTTACGAGCTATGATCCTGAATGGTCCCACATAGCGAGGAGCCAATTTACCTTGTATCCCGAATCGATGTTCACTTTTAAATGGTGAAACCTTCAAATAGACATAATCACCAACATTAAAATATATTGGCCTACATCTTTTGTCAGCATAACTTTTTTGACGGGATTGAGCAGCTTTAAGATGGTTCTGTATCTTTTGGACTCGTTCTTCTGCTTGCTTGATAAAATCAATACCATAGTATCTCCTTTCCCCGGGCTCTACCCACTTTAATGGAGTCCTACATTTTCTGCCATAAAGTGCTTCGAACGGTGCCATCTTAATACTTTCTTGGTAGCTATTGTTATATGAGAATTCTGCCAGTGGTAACCATTCATCCCAAGATCCGATGCGCACAACACGCAAGCTCTTAACATGTCTTCTAAAATTTGATTTACCCGCTCAACTTGACCAGAAGTTTGAGGATGATAAGCGTAACTTCTAATTAGCTTTGTACCAAGGTAAGAATGAAGGTGCTCCCAAAAAAACGAGACATGAATTGTGAGCCTCTATCTCGATATAATGGTTTTTGGAACACCATGTAGACGCAAGATTGTGCAATATATAAATCTGCATATTGTTCTGCACTATATCTTATTTTCACAGGTAAGAAGTGTGCTACCTTGGTGAGACGATCCACAATTACCCATATAGAATCATATCCTTTCTCGGGTTCTAGGAAGTCCAGTTATGAAATCCATACCTATTTCTTCCCATTTCCACTCGGGGAATAGATAAGGATTGGAGTAGTCCAGCAGTCGCAAATGATGCGCTTTTACCCTTCCACACACATCATAGTGAGCAACGTACCGTGCTATTTCCTTTTTCATTTTTGTCCACCAATACTTTGGTTTCAAATCCTGGTACATTTTACTACTACCAGGATGAATGGATAGATTAGAGAAATGGGCTTCAGACAAAATTTGATCTTTCAATCTCTCATCTTTAGGAACTACCAAGCAATCATCGAACCATAGTACTCCATTCTCATCTACTCAGAAATGCTTGGTTCCTTTCTCTCGTATCTTTTGTTTGATATGAAAAATACCAACATCGGTCTTTTGACCCTCAATAATTTGGCTTCCCAGATTGCAACTAACCACGATATTATTGATCACTGCTGGATGCATAAGATTGAAAATCTCTCTAGAGAGTAACTCCATGTAGTTGCAGTGTGTTTTTCTGCTAAGAGCATCGACTACTACATTAGCCTTTCCAGGATGGTAATGCACTTCTAAATTATAATCCTTGATTAATTCCAACCATCTTCTCTGCCTCATATTTAATTCTGGCTGGGTAAAAATATATTTGAGGCTCTTATGGTCTGTGTAGATATGACATAACTTTCCCAGCAAATGATGCCTCCAAATCAGTAAAGCATGGACCACTGCAGCCAGTTCTAGATCATGAGTAGGATAATTAACCTCATGCTTTTGAAGTTATCGCGAGGCATAGGCAATGACTCGACCTTCCCCGCATTAGAACGCAGCTGAGACCAATGCCCGAAACATCGCAATAAACATCGAAAGGCTTGGTTTATATCGGGTTGTGCCAACACAGAGCAAAGTGGTTAGCAACTTCTTCAAAGTGCAGAAAGCGGCTTCACACTCTGGTGTCCACACAAACTTTTCATTCTTTTGAAGCAACCGTGTCATAGGTTTAACAACCTTTGAAAAGTCCGGAATGAATCGCCTATAATAATCGGCTAATCCTAAGAAACTCCGAATTTATGAGACAGGTGGTTGGAGCTTTCCAATTCAACACTTCCCGAACTTTATCGGGTTTACTTGATATACCATTTTTCGATAACACATGCCCCCAAAAAAATTTGACCTCCTAGAGCCAAAACTCACACTTACTAAATTTAGCATACAATTTGTGTTCCCCCGAGTCTGGTTAGCACTATTCTCGGATGCTCAAAGATGATCTTCATCATTCTCGGAGTATACCAATATATCATTAATAAATACCACAACAAACTTGTCCAACTCTGGCATGAAAACTGAATTCATCAAATACATAAAATAAGCAGGTGCATTGGTGAGACCGAAAGACATTACCAAGTACTTAAATAGACCATATCGGGTTATAAAAGCTATTTTTGGAATATCCTCTGGCCGGATTCTGATCTGATGGTAGCCTGATCTCAAATCAATCTTAGAGAAAACCTTGGCCCTACTCAGTTGGTCAAATAGGATATCAATGTGAGGTAGTGGATATTTATTTTTGATGGTCACTGCGTTAAGTGGTCGATAGTCAACACACATACGCAGAGTGTCATCCTTCTTCTTCACAAATAAGGCGGGGGCATCCCCACGTAGATGTACTTGGTCTAATAAATTTCTTCGTCAACAACGACTCTTGTATTTGCTTTTTCAATTCAACCAACTCATCTGGTGGCATTCTATATGGCCTTCTAGAGATAGGAGCGGTGCCAGGTACAAGATCAATAGTAAATTGAACATCTCTTTCTAGTGGTAAACCTGGTAAATCATCGGGAAATACGTCTGAAAATTCACATACCACTAGAATATCTTCTAATTTAATGGTCTTGGTAGCAAAAGATGAATTTCTAAGATTAGGATCCATAGAAAGTGACACATCTAAGGTACCATTGCGCTCTACGGTGAATTTAACTTGAGCATTCTATTTGTCACATTGATAGTTACTTCATATTCCTTCATCCAATTTGTCCCTAGAATGACATCTAAACCCAAATTTGGCAACACAATAAGGTGTGTTGAAAACTTCCTTCCTCCAATTTCAATTATAGCATTCCAAACTATATGTTTGGTGGATGTCTCAGACTCCAACCGAGTTGATCGTAAAACCCATTCTTCATTATATTAATTTGGAACCGATGCTTGGATGCAAAAGCTTGACTTATAAATGAATGTGATGATCCGTAGTCAAACAAAATACACATGCGGGGTTTTGGTTCACTAGAAATATACCCGCAGATCCACTGGTTCTCCTACTTTGGGATTTCTTCCATAGTAGTATAATGCACACATCCCACATATGTACCTGAAGTTTGTTTCTTGAAAATTTGAGATGAAGAGTTAGCCTTACGCCTCGCTGGACCTCTTTGGTCTTGTGGTCTTTGTTGCATAACTACGCTTTGGGGTGAGGGCACTCACGAGCAAGATGCCCTAGTTCTTCACAGTTGTAACAAGGGAATCTGGAACGACTTTGAAAACCCTTAGTTGCATTCATTTGCTGAAAATTTGGAGGTGGGGTATTTTGTTGATGCTCCTGTTGCTGAGGTGGCATATCTTTGCTTGATCGATGGACGGTTGTCGGGAACCAAAATAAGGGTCCTCCAAACTATTAGGCCCAAGCTGAGCGCAAAACCAGGCCACACAAGTAGCAAAACATGGCTCGCCAAGGCCCAAGACACACTACTCACCATCCCGTCCGAGCCTCTCCCGCAGGGGCCTCGGGACGGGCACTAACATTCCGACCCGTCCCGAGCCCTCCCCGCCGAGGCCTCGGACGGGACGCTGCTCTCCACCTCGCCCCGAGCCTTCCCGGCGAGGCCTCGGATGGGCGCTAACTCTCCACCTCATCCGAGGCCTTCCCCGCCGAGGCCTCGGGACGGGCGCTAACGCTCCGCCTCGCCCGACCCTTCACGCAGACGCCTCGGACGAGCGCCCACTTTCCGTCCCACCGGAGCCCCCGTGCCTAGACCTTGGACAGGGCGCGCCGCTTCTGGTCAAACCCGGGCCTCGACTTGATGTATATCGCCGCCCGCCTTCCCGCAGTATCCATCGATCGGCGTTATCCCTTGGCGGGGATAAGAGCCATCCCGTCCACGGCCCTCACCCGCGCTCATGATTACGTTAACCCTCACGGTGGAAGCCGGGCCCGCCCTTTGTGAGGCCGTGTATCCTAACCCTATTGCCAGGTCAAATCGCTGAGGCTTCAGGACGGTGGCCGCCACGCCAGGGGCCATCATCCATTATCATCCTCTGTACGGGAGTCAGGTCGGCCAGGACGCTGGTCAAACAACAGTACCTCCCGGGTTTTCTGAGCCCGGGATGGGCAGCGAATGCCCCGATGACGGCTCTCTCCTGTGCCAAGCCGCGCATGCGTCTGGCGTTGGGCTCGAGGCCCTCCGAGCCTCGGGAACCGGAGGAAGTCAAAGCTACAACGCGCCGCAGGGAGTCGAGATCGTCTCCTGGCTTCTCCATCAACTTCTCTGAGGGGACGGCCGTCCTCTCGATCGTTAGGATAAGGGGACGCGACTACTCACAATTGCGGCCGGGGGCTACAAGATCGGGCGCCCATTCCGGCGGCCTCCGAGGCCTCAGATCAGGAAGGAGAGTCGCTCACGGCTTCTTCCACTCACACGCCGGCACTTTATGTAAACCCTGTTCACCCCTTGCGGCTATAAAACGGGAGGACCGGGCCCCCTCTAGGGAGACGAACACAAGCAACCTTAAGCCCTTCCACACACACGATATTGGCACTTGCCACGATCACTCACGAGACTTGGGACCAGCTCCCTCTCTCCACTCGCTTGTACACCCTACCTACAAGCTCTCAGGTGCAGGATAATACATGCCTCCCTTGTGTCCTTCTTGCACACCTTCCGGGGTTGGGAACATGCACCACAAATTCACTAGTCGGTACTAGGACCGCCAGTTTTAGCACCGACAGTTGGCGCGCCAGGTAGGGGCCTGTGCATGTTTTCGCCTTCCTTCCCGCCAAAACTCCGGAATGGCCAACCACCGCGACGAGACGTCTCCGAACGTTCCCGGCCCCAACTTTCCTCCGGCACAGCCGCTGGAGCTGGACACCGTGATCCGGTTCGGGGATCTCGAGTTCATGTCGCTGGGCACCCAGTACGACATGGAGCTCCTTGTGCCTAGGGCCGGGGAGACTCCCGACGAGCCCCCGTGGTGGCCCCGAGTCACAGCTCGACGCAGAGGGGAGGCGCGCCGTAAGCGCACACGCCCGCCGTACACGGCAGGCGCGTCGCGCCGCCAAAAACCTGGAGGAGGATCTGGCGGCGTTGCATTTGGGCGGCGAGGGCCGCCCCAACGCCTCGCGACCAGCTTCACCGCTGCCGTTCGGCTTCACCAATGCCGCCTCCACGTACGCATCGTTGGTCTCCACCAGCTTGGGGGCCTATGGGGAACTCCCCGGCCACCAGCTGCGCTACACCCAGGATTCAGACTCGTCCGCCCTGGCTGCGTCCGATCCTGACCTTGAGGAGCACCGGACTAGGTGGGCAAGAGTGGACCATTCCGGATCCCGCTACGTCCACGCAATCCAGCGCTACCTGGAGGCCACGGAGCTCCAGGGGCTAATGCCAGCGCATGCATATGCCTTTGGCTACCCCGACTCGGACTCACCGGACGACATGTACGACCCGACCCGTGAGTGCTTTCATGTGCAGGTCGACGATCTCGGCGAGGGCGGCAATGGAGACGACGACGGCGACCAAGATCGTGACCCCAGGCACACCGCAAGGCCGACCCCGGCAGGCGCAACTCCTCAGGACCCCAGAGCGTCCCGGCCTACGGGCCAGGAACAGCAGACTCCGACGCGCAAGGGACCCCCGGGGACCGGCGATCTGCCGGCTACCCCACAGGGGCCACGACACCCCACTATGGAGCAAATCCGGGAGCTCGGAGAAAAGCTCGAGCGCGACCGCCATCGCTACGGCGAAGATAGACGCTGCGTTCGGCGCGCACGCGCCGCACGACACGTAACACGAGCCCCGTTGCGCGATAGCACGCCCGCGACGTCAACCGGAGGATCGTCAACAACGAGGGAGGGGAATATCCTCCCATCTTCTAGCGCGTAAGCCAGAACGTCGCGGCGGCCCTTCTCCTCCGGGCGATGCGGAGCCATCCACCCCGGAGGGGTGACGGATCCGAGATGAGATGCGGGGCTATACCGAGACCGCTGGCTGTCCCGAAGAAGCCGAGAGCTCGGCCTCCCGGGCAGTGCGGAGGGGACGAGGAGGACGAGGCCCCCGCCGCCGTGAGCGAGAAGCCTCGGTCCATCAAGATCCGTCGCGAAGGCCAGTCCATGAGCGCATCCAGGGACAACCGCGGCAGCCTTTGACGACGGCGACGCGCAACGTCATCAACAACGCCGCAAAGGGAGGCTGGAGTGCGGACGGGCGCGACCGCCCGGCAGAGGCGGCAGAGCACGACGGCGGCGAGGACCGTGACGATGCCGATCCCCCGGGGCCCCGTGCCTTCAGCCGGGAGATCCGCAACGCCCGGTTTCCTTTCCGGTTCCGCCAGCCGGCCAACCTCACCAAATACTCGGGAGAAACAAACCCCGAGGTGTGGCTCAACGACTACCGCCTGGCATGCCAGCTGGGCGGCGTGGGACTACTTACAAAGCTCATCATCCGCAACCTTCTGCTTCACCTGGGCGACTCGGCGCGATCTTGGCTGGAGCATCTTCCCGCCCACACGATCCGCGACTGGTCCGATCTGGTCAAGGTTTTCATAGGGAACTTCCAGGGCACATACGTGCGCCCTAGGAACTCGTGGGACCTCCACGGTGCCGCCAAGTCCGACGAGTCGCTGCGGGATTTCATCCCGCTTCTCGAAGAAGTGCACCGAGCGCCTAACGTAGCCGGCACCAAGCATCATCGGCAAGCTGTTCCTTGACGGTACCACCTGCAAGGAACTCGTCCACGAGCTGGGCCGGAGGATGCTGACCACCGCTAACGAGCTGTTCGAGGTGGCGACCAACTTCGCCTCCGGCGAGGAGGCGGTGGGAGCGATCTTTCGCAAAGGCAACGACAAAGGAAAGCGGAAGGAAGGCGATGCCGAGGGGGACGCATCCCGCAACCCCAAGAAGAACAAGAAGAACAGCAATGTGGGGAAGAAGGGCAAAAAGGAGGAGGACTCGGAAGACGACATGGTCGCCGCGGCCGACCGCAAGGCCTCCCGAGGCCCCCCGGGGCCCGGGGCGTTCGACGACATGCTCAAGAAGCCTTGGCCATTCCACAAGTTCCCCGTCAAGCACACCATGGGGAGTGTGACTTGGCCTGCCGTTTCTACCAGAAGCTGCCCCCGCCCGAGGACAAGAAGAAAAGGGAGGAGAAGGACAAAGGCGACGAGTTCCCCGAGATCCACGACGTCTTCATGGTCATCGGGGGGGACTACCGGTGAACCTCACCCGCGCCCGGATCAAGCGCGAGCGCCGCGAGGTTTTTTTGCACGCCCGCCACTCCACACGCACTGCCGTGGTCCACCGACGCCATCACCTTCAACATCGACGACCATCCGCTCTACGTGCCAAACCCGGGGCGGTACCCGCTCGTCGTCGACCCCATCATCGGCAACGTGCGGCTCACCAAGGTGTTGATGGACGGTGGCAGCGCCCTCAATATCCTCTACTCCGAGACCCTTAGCACGCTGGGGATCGAGCGGTCGCAAACCGACCCCAAAGCTCCCCCCTTCCGGGGCATAGTGCCGTGCAAGCGTGCGGCCCCCTTCGGGCAGATCGACCTTCCGGTCTTCTTCGGGGACGCCATCGAACTTTCGCAAGGAGGTCATCACCTTTGACGTGGTCGACTTCGAGAGGAGCCTATCATGGTATCCTCGGACGTCCCGCGTACGCAAGGTTCATGGCCGTCCCCAACTACACCTACCTCCTGCTCAAGATGCCGGGCCCAAACGGCGTCATCACCGTCGGCTCCTCCTACGAGCACGCGTTCAACTGCGACGTCGAGGCGATCGAGCACGCCGAGGCCATGGCGGTGTCCGAGGCGCTCGATGCCAAGCGCCACGCCGACACCTTTGAGCCGTCCGACGGGGTGAAGGAGGTCCCGCTGGATCTCGCCTCTCCATCCGGCAAGGCGGTGAAGATCTGCGCCTCCCTCGACCCCAAATAGGAAGTTGTGCTCGTCGACTTTCTCCGCGCGAACATCGACATCTTCGCGTGGAGTCCCTCGGACATGCCAGGCATTCCAAGGGATGTCGCCGAGCACTCCCTTGATATCAAGGCTGAATCCAAGCCGGTGAAGCAGCGTCTGCGCCGATTCGATGAGGAGAAGCGCAGAGCCATCGGCGAGGAGGTGAACAAGCTCTTGGCGGCCAGATTCATCAAGGAAGTATTCCATCCCGAGTGGTTATCTAATCCTGTACTGGTTAGGAAGAAAAGTAGGAAGTGGAGGATGTGTGTAGACTACACTAGTTTAAATAAAGCATGTCCGAAAGCTCCCTTTCCACTACCACGTATCGATCAGATAGTCGACTCCACTTCAGGGTGTGAACTCTTATCCTTCCTTGATGCCTACTCCGGCTATCACCAAATCAAGATTAAGGAGTCCGACCAGCTCGCGACTTCCTTCATCACCCCTTTTGGCATGTACTGCTACGTGATGATGCCCTTCGGACTCAGAAACGCCGGAGCAACGTACCGACGGTGCATGCTCGGTGTCTTTGGGGATCACATTGGAGAAACCGTGGAGGCCGACGTAGACGACATAGTGGTCAAGACCAAGAAGGCTGACGACCTCATCACCGACCTTGAGATTGCCTTCCGGTGTCTCAAGGCGAAGAGTGTCAAGCTCAATCCTGAGAAGTGCGTCTTCGGGGTCCCCCGAGGCATGCTCTTAGGATTCATCGTCTCCAAGCGTGGCATCGAGCCCAACCCAGAGAAGGTGACTGCGGTGACCAGTATGGGGCCAATCAAGAATCTGAAGGGGGTGCAACGAGTCATGGGCTGCCATGCGGCTCTTAGCCGCTTTATCTCACGCCTCGGCGAGAAAGGTTTGCCCCTGTACCGCCTCCTGAGGAAGTCGGAGCACTTCTCCTAGACCACCGAGGCCCAGGAGGCTCTAGACAAGCTCAAAGCTGCCCTTACCGGCGCCGATATCTTGGTCCCCCCCATCGGAAGGGGGAGCCCCCTTCTCTTGTACGTGGCTGCGACAACCCAAGTGGTTAGCGCGTCCATTGTGGTTGAGAGACAGGAAGAAGGCCACGCCCTACCAGTCTAGAGGCCGGTTTACTTCATCAGCGAGGTGCCGTCCGAGACCAAGATTCGCTACCCGCAGATCTAGAAGCTGCTCTACGCCGTGATCCTGACTCGGCGCAAGCTCCGGCACTACTTTGACGCCCACCTGATCCACGATGGTCTCCTCCTTCCCATTGGGGAGATTCTCGTAACCGGGAAGTCTCGGGGACGGGTCGCAAAGTGGTCCGTCGAGCTCATGGGGGAGACTCTCTCCTACGCACCAAGGAAGGCCATCAAGTCTCAAGTATTGGCCGACTTCCTCGCGGAGTGGACCGACACCCAGCTACCGCCGCCTCGGATCCAGGCGGAGTGCTAGACCATGTACTTCGATGGGTCCCTGATGAAAACCGGCGCCGGTGCCAGCCTCCTCTTTGTCTCACCCCTCGGGGTGCACATGCGGTACGTGATTCGACTCTATTTCCCCTCTTCGAACATGGCAGAGTACGAGGGCCTCCTCAACGGGTTGAAGATCGCCATCGAGCTCGGCGTCAAGCGCCTCGGCATCCGAGGGGACTCGCAACTCGTCATCGACCAGGTCATGAAGGACTCGAGCTGCCATGACCTGAAGATGGATGCATACGGCAAGGCGGTACGCAGCCTGGAGGACAAGTTCGACGGCCTCAAGCTCAACCACGTTGCCCGGAGGAACAATGAAGCCGCTGACGAGCTTGCCAAGATCGCGGCCGGGAGAACCCCTGTCCTCCCAGACGTCTTCACCAAGGACCTTGCGACCCCCTCCGTCAGCTTCGAAGGCCAAGGCGGCGCGGCGGACGACAGGGCCGAGCCCCCCTCGGGGGCTACGGCCCCATCCGAGGCTGAGGCTCCCTCGACGGACGACGTCGAGGTCATGGAACTTGACGAGGAGGGCCCCGAAGCCTACTCCGAGCAAGATTGGAGGAAGCCGTACCTTGATTGGATTGTCCGAGGGGTCCTCCCTGAAGACTTCAACCGAGGCCGACGCATCGCGAGGAGAGCCAAGTCCTTTGTCGTGGTGGAGGACGAGCTTTACAAGCGAAGCCCCTCGGGAGTCCTGCAACGGTGCATCTCCGCCTAGGAAGGGCTGAAGCTAGTCCGCAAGATCCACGCCGGGCGCCTGTGGCCATCACACGGCGCTGCCGCGCCATCGGCGGCAAGCGTTCCGGCAGGCTTCTAATGTGGCCAACCGCAGTCGCCGACGCCACCCATGTGTGCGTACTGCGAGGGCTGCCAAGCATTCACGCCGCCAGACGCACTGCCGCCCAGCGCCTCAGACTATCCCCATCACCTGGCCGCTTGCCGTGTGGGGACTCGACCTCGCTGGACCTCTCAAGAAGGCGACTGGAGGCTTTACCCACTTGCTGGTCGCCATCGATAAATTCTCCAAGTGGAGTGAGGCACGCCCCGTCACCAACATTCGATCCGAGCTGTAACGTCCCGCCTCCTCGAGGCCGGACCCGCTTACATCTGACAGCTTTAATAGGACCAATATTATCCTCACAGACCAACACCAGTCTTTTCTGCGCACTTTGTCCTCACTCATGCGCACCCGGGAGCGAATTTCCGGTCGGTCACCCATCCTAAAATTGCTCCAGGCCAAGCACGCTTAACCCTGGAGTTCTTTCGAGATGAACATTCGGAAAAGAAGTTACAACTTATTGGTATGAGTATCATATTAATCCTATTAAGCCCTGGGCCGGGGTGTTACATCCTCACCCCCTTAAGAGATCGGCGTCCTCGTCGATCAACCCCAGGCCAGGAACCTCCTCTCTTGGCCACGTCCATGTGTCAGTGCCGGCAAGATGTGCCATCTTTGTGTGACCACGACGGATCCACACCCGACCATGCGCACCATGCGCAAGAATCGTGACACACGCGCCCGTGAAACCGCGAGAGTCGGCTCGATACCATTTGTAACATCCCGCCTCCTCGAGGCTGGGGCCCTTTACATCGGCGGCTTTAATAGGACCAATACTATCCTCACAGACCAACACCGGTCTTTTGCGCACTTTGTCCTCACTCATGCGCGCAGGGAGCGAATTTCGGTCGGTCACCCATCCTCAAATTGCTCCAGGCCAAGGCTTAACCCTGGAGTTCTTTCGAGATGAGCTTCCGGAAAAGAAGTTACAACTTATTGGTATGAGTATCATATTAATCCTATTAAGCCCTGGGCCGGGGTGTTACACGAGTAGGCGGTGCTGTTCTTCACCGACATCATCCATCGCTTCGGGGTCCCAAACTCCATCATCACCGACCACGGCACCCAGTTCACGGGGAAGAAGTTCCGAGACTTCTGCGACAGGCACCAGATACGCATCGTCTAGTCCGCTGTTGCCCATCCCTAGACGAACGGGCAGGTAGAACGCGCCAATGGTATGATTTTGCAGGGACTCAAGCCTCGGATCTTCAACAAGCTCGACAAGTTCGGCAAAAGGTGGCTTGAGGAGCTCCTCTCGGTCCTTTGGAGTCTCAGGACGACGACTAGCCGAGCCACAGGGTTCACGCCCTTCTTCCTGGTGTACGGCGTCGAGGCTGTTCTCCCCACCGATTTGGAGTTCGGCTCTCCGAGGCTCAAGGCCTACGACGAACGGTGCAACCAGACGGCTCGGGAGGATTCGCTGGACATGCTTGAGGAAGCAAGGGATGCTGCCCTTCTACACTCAGCTAGATACTAGCAGGCCCTCCGACGCTACCACGACCGACGCGTCCGAATCCGGGAGCTCAAGGAAGGCGACTTGGTGCTACGTCTTCGCCAGGACAACCGAGGCTGCCACAAGCTGACGCCGCCATGGGAGGGCCCCTACATCATCGCCGAAGTCCTTAAACCGGGCACCTACAAGCTCGCCGACGAGGACGGCCAAATCCTCAACAACGCTTGGAACATCCAACAGCTACGTCGCTTCTACCCCTAGAATTTCCAAGCTTTATACATGCTTTTGTACCATGTGATTGTCCCCGGAGAAATGAAAACAATGGGCACTCATTCCTTTTTCCGTAAACACACGTCCGAGACCCTCGGGGGCTCAGGACTTCAGTCACAACAGCACTCCCGCAAGGGGTGAGCGAGACTCGGTTTTGATCCATCAAAACCGAGCCTCCCTCGGGGGCTAGAAGGAAGGGAACCCCGCCTGAAAGGCACCCCAAAAAATACTCTTCGTTTTCATCGTTCATTTTTTCACAAATTTTTCGTACCCAAGGTCTCGAGCACTAAGAAAAAAGCAACTAAGGAAAGTCATTCCGAGGCTAGGGTCGGCCGAGCCGCGAGGTCTCCTACGCCCATGCGCTACGGAACCCCTACTCGCCACCCTCGGCCATGGAGCGACTTCAGGCATTGCGAGAAGGTTATTCTGAATATCAGGGTCGGCAGAGCCACGAGGCCACCTACGCCCGTGCGCTACGGTACCTCCACTCGCTACCCTAGACTAAAGAACGGCCTCCAAATTCGAGAAAGCCTCGCAAAGCTCTAAGCCTAAGTACGAATCGAGATCAAAAGGGGCGCGAAAAGTAAACAGAAACAACTTCACAAAACATAAGGCCACGACGGGCCATTAGCTCAAGTGTTTCCAAATAACTAACATAGTTTCTTTTTCCTTTACACGGGCACACCGCCCAGCTGCAGAGTCTACTGAGGGGCGTCTGGCCCCCCGCCGCCTTGAGCGTCGACGTTCGTGGCCTCGGTGACGTTAGCCTCCACTACGGGAGGAGGGACGACGACCGGCGTGAAGATCTGGACCAGCGCTGAGGGGGGCCCCGGTCTCCTCAACCTTCTGAACCAGCTCCGCGAACACCTCGCTCTCGCAGCCTTCCTCTTCCTCCGAGACGACGACTCCCTCAGAAATCCGAGGGAGGTCGAGCTCGTAGTGGGACGTGGCCGGCGCAAGCGTGTGTGACATGCCGATCCCGGGAGGGCGTCGTGGCGCGCGCCTCCATCCGTCAGGGTAGCGCGGCCGGCCGGCCCAAAGAGATCAAGCTCCCAGCCGGGCGTCGCCCCGACCTCTATCTCGTCGCATGACAGCCCGAACCCCCTATGATAGAGCATCGAGCTCGCTCTACGCCGAGTTGTAGGCCGCTGCGGCGGCGAGGTGCGCCTCCGGCCTCGACACTTTCCCCTTCGGACTGCGATGAGCACGAAAGTTAGAATCCGAGGCAAGACAGCAATGAAGCGCAGGCAGTGTACGACGCTTACCTTCCCGCTGGTTGAGAAGGGCCTCGTTCTCGGCAACCCCCCTGCAGAAGCTTCGGCCTTCATCATGGCGTTGTCGTCGGCAAGGAACATTGGTCGATCTTGAGGGACACCGGGCTCTCGGACGGGGCACAGGCAGAGTCACCCGAACGGGTAACTAGGGCCCTCATCACCTCCCTCTCGGCCCAGGCTGGTCGAGGTCCGCCCCGCGTGCTTTGCCGCAATCTCCTTTGAGAGAGTGGCCTCCTCACGAGCCGCAGAGGCCTCGGCCTCCGGCTTCGAGACAAGAAGGCGGAGGTTCTTGACCTCGTCGTCCCCGGCCCGACAGATCGGCCTTCGGCTTGCTTGCAAGATCCCGGGCGGTTAAGCTCGGTGGTGAGGCCGGCCCGGCGATCGGATGAACTCCGATTTCTCCGGGACACCAGCGCCCGACTCTGCGAAAAACCCAGGCCCAATTGACCGGCCGTCACAAGAAAGTTCTTAAAAAAAAAAAAAAAAAAAACCGCGGGAGGCCGGTTACCTTGGTGTGCCCGGGGAGCTAGGTGTTCGGGACCACGAGAGAGTCTTAAGTGACCTCTCGCTCGGATCTGGCACAACGCCGCTTGCTCCCATAGCTGCCCTTCCGCGGCGTCGTCCGGCACAAAGAAGAAGCCGCCTCTCCGGGTCATGGCGGCCCCTCCGGATCGCCGCGCGGCGTGCGAGAAGTCCGGGCCGGTGGCCTCTTGGCTAAGCGACCCCTCACCCGCGAAGGGCGCCCGTCCAGCTGCCCTCCCGGCCACGGCAGGCGCCTCGGCACCTCTTCGGCCACGGCGGACGCCTCGGCCCGGTGACTTCCCGGCTCGCCCCGCCGGAGGAAGTCGCGTCCTCGGCCAGCGCCTCCTGCACCCGCGTCTCGGCGGCCTCCTCCGAGGAGGCAACCTCCACCACCTCACCTGCCATGACTCGAGGCGGGGACTGAACCGGCGCCTGTTCCGCCATGGCCACATCTGCAGTGGCCTCTACAAGCGCTGCATCCTTGTCACCAACCAAAGGCGCCTCCTTGGCCGACGGCACCTCGGCCGCATCCTTCTCCTTGGCAGGCTGCGCCACCGCCTCTGAGGCGGCCCCGAGGCTTGCGCTTCCTGCTCTCGGCTTCAGCTTCTTTCGTAACAAAAGCGGAGCCGGGCTGGCCTTGTGTTTTGCGCTGCGAGGAGAAAAAGGGAAGCATCAGGAGAAAAGAAGAAAGAAAAACAAATACCAGAGACAAGTCCCAAGGCCGAGCAACACTTACCCGGCAGCTGGCACCTTGATCTTGATACCCGTCGGCGAGGACAAGGGCCTCGGACGTTCCGCCCGATCTCGCCCCTTCATCAGGCGTCCGACCCTCGCCCTCGGGCCTCCTCTCCGCCGCCTCGGGTTGACCCGGAGGCGGGGCTGGTCGCTGCCGCTCGTACCTACCGGGCTTGGGTCAGCCTTGAGGGGGGTGGCGTTGCCTCCCACGAGCAGCGTCCTCGGCCGAACCCGAGCCCCCTCGCCCGAGCCGAGGGTGGCCACGGTAGCCCCTTCCCCCGCGGCGTCCCGCTTCCTCCTCGGGGGAGCGTCGCGGTTTCGGCCTCGGCGTGCAGCCTCGGCTCTGAAGAAACCGAGGCCGAGGACCCTGCGACTGGTTCCTCTGCCTCCTGCGCACGCTCCACACCGCCAGAAGGTTGGGGGTGCGATGCCTCCTCCGGGGGATCCAGCCCGAAGTAGCGGCTGAGGTCGTCGTCGTACCACCTCTCCTCCGCATCGTCATCACCATCATCGTCCGCGTCGATGGTGTCCGACGGCGTCTCCTCTCGCGGGAGGCCCTCCTGCTCTTGGCGGCGCCGACGCCTCCCCAGCTCCTCCTTCTCCCGCTGCTTGCGGACGTTCCGCTCCCTCTGGCTCTCCTTCTCCTTCCTCCTCGCCTCCAAGTGGGCCCGGTTCGCCTCCTTCTCTACGGCGATAGGCGGCTTGGACACCGCCAGCTTCCCGGAAAGCCCCTGCGGAACGAAAAGCAGGGTAAGGTCAGAAAAGGAGATAGAGGGCAAGCCTCGAACGCAGGCGCAACACTTACCAAGGGAATGTACCCCTTCTCGGGCCGCATCGTCACCTTATACATCACGGCGAGATCCGCCGTCACCGCCTTCTTCGTCCGCTCGAGGATCTCGTTATGGTCAAGATCCACGGGCGCCATCCGGGTGCCCCTCCACTCGGTGCCCTCCTTCATGTCATACAGGGAATACCATCTTGACATGAGGGGCAGCACCCGCCGTTGGTGAAAGCGGGCGATCACTCCCGATGCGTCCAACCCCGCCCGGGTCAGACGCGCCAAGGCAGAGAACACCTTCCTCAGCGGCGTCACCTTCCCCGCAATCAGCTCCGCCTTCCATGACGGCGGCTCCGCGTCGAACCACTTCCCGGTATACCTTGGCAGATGGCCGTGGTCGTTCCAGAGGTAGAAACACTTTGCGTGCCAGCCGCGATTGGAAGACGAAAGCTTCGCCGGGATATAGGCATCCCGGGTGTGGGCCCGTAGCTGCAACGTGCAGCCCCTGGCTCGGACGGCTAGCCTCTTCCCCTTCTCCAGCCCTTTAGGAGCCTTCAAGAAGAGGACGGCCTCGAAGAAGTAGAGCCAAAGGTCCCAGTGGGCCTCGACTCCAAGAAACCCCTCACACAGGGCGACCAACACCGCCGCCTGCGTGATCGAGTTGGGGGCGAGATTATGCAGCTCCAGGCCGTAATACTCCAGGAGCGCCCGGAGGAACCGACCCACCGGCATCCTGAACCCGCGCTCATGGAACGCCATGAAACTCACGACGTATCCCTCCGGCGGCATCGGGAACTGGTGCTCGGGCGGCGGCACGATCCACTCCGGCTTCTGGATGTTGGAGCGGACATGGAGAAGGCCCTTCTCCGCCAGCGTCGCCAGCTCGGCCTCCGTGACCGCAAGACGACTCTCGATCCTCCGTGCCGACGATCTCGACCCTCGGCGCCATCGGGGACGGCAAGATTTGGATTGAGCCAAGGTTGCAAGGTTGTCTCTCCTCTCTCTTATTCCTCCGCTCTCGGCGGGCTCGAACAAAGTCCCGCAAGCAACGGCAAGGACAGAGCGGAGGCAATGGCCGGGGGAAGCGAGAAGAAACACCGGCCGCCGTGCCTGTATTTATGCCCGGTAAAACCCTAACCCGTTCACCTACCAAAGCATTTAATGTGTATCTCCCTACTCGATTATGTTCCACACGGAGCCCCAGGTGCCCACGCACGGGCGGCCACAGCCACACGGGGTTAAGAAAATACACGCATGTTGCAGGGTTAATCCCCCCCGGGGAGATCCCGGCTCACGGGCCGGGGCCCTAACGCAGCGTGTCCACAAGATGGCAGAATGGCGGCGCACGCCACCATCACGTCTCGTATGGGACCCACGAGCACGCGCGTAGCGCGCCAACCGCCGTGGACGTGGGGGGCCCGCCACTTCTCCCGCAGCAAGCCGCGCCATGACGTCGGACGCTCCGAGAAGAGCGCCTCAAAAGGCGCACCCACGTCCCCACGTGGGGATAAACCATAGGCTTCCTTCCCCGTGAAGGAGCCTGGGCAACGGCCCATTTACGGTCCAGAGGTTCAGAGGCTGGCCCACCGATGGGTTCGACAGCCACCTCAGGCCACCAGAGTCGGGGACGGCTCGGACGGTCTCATACACAGCCTAGCCCTGCACAAGCGGGGACCGTCCCATGCCGTGTCCGAGGCCAGCGAGGCAGTCTGAGTAGGGGATCCCGTGTGGGAGTGCACTGAGCCCTCGGGACCTGGCGGACGGGCCCCGGGCCCCGCCTCAGACATACCTTGCAGGCTCTAATGGAATGCACCTCCGGACCCAGCCAACCCCTAGCGAACGGGGCACAGGCATTCCACTTGGACTGACCCGTTAACAGCTCACCGGATCTAGCTATGTTTGACACCTGTCAACGACGGCATGGTGAGATCCACCCTCCTCCCTGCGGAAGGGATGCAGAGGCACGGACAAAACTAACGACCAAGTACCGCTCGGCCGTCCCACACCAGAACCGGGCTCGGGGGCTTCCCCGGCACAGGGGCTGAGGTTGGGAAACGTCAACTAACTCACTCGCCAAACCCCCGGACGAGCTGATGGGCCCGGGGGCTCGGCAAACGGTAAGGACACCCCAAATCAGAACACACGTGAGCCCTCGGAGGAGTGCCCACACTCCACCGAGGCCTCGGGGGCTACACCCGGTGGGTACGCTCGCGTGCCCCCGCCGGAGAATGTGACCTCCGGGGCAAACAAGCACCTTCACCAAACACGCATAAGCCCTCGGAGGAATGCTCACACTCCTCCGAGGCCTCGGGGGCTACACCCGCCGGGTGCGCTCGCACGCACCCGACGTAGGAAAGCCCAAAACACCTAACAACGTGCATGACGGGAACCTAGCTCAAGGCCACAACCTCTGAACGAGTGTACTCACTCTTTCGAAGGTTCGGGGGCTACTGTCGGGAACCAAAATAAGGGCCCTCCAAACTATTAGGCCCAGCGAACGCAAAACCAGGCCACATAGTAGCAAAACACGGCCTGCCAAGGCCCAGCACACTACTCACCATCCCGTCCGAGCCTCCCCCCCCGGGGCCTCGGGACGGGCACTAACATTACGACCCGTCCGAGAGCCCCCCCCGAGGCCTCGGGGCGCTAACTCTCCACCTCGCCCGAGCCTTCCCCGCTGAGGCCTCGGACGGGCGCTAACTCTCCACCTCGCCCGACCCTTCATGCAGACGCCTCGGACGAGCGCCCACTTTCCGTCCCGCCGGAGCCCCCGTGCCTAGACCTTGGGACGGGCGCAAGCCTTCCCGGTCAAACCAGGTCTCTGACTTGACGTATATCTGTCGCCCGCCTTCCCACAGTACCCATCAGACTGACGTTATCCCGTGGCAGGGGATAAGAGCCGTCCCGTCACAGCCCTCACCCGCGCTCATGATTACATTAACCCTCACGGTGGAAGCCGTGCCCGCCACTTTGTGAGGCAATCGCGGTATCCTAACCCTATTGCCGAGGTCAAATCGCCGAGGCTTCGGGCCCGGTGGCCGCCACGCCGAGGGCCGTCATCCAGTATCATCCTCCGTACGGGAGTCAGGTCGGCCAGGACGCTGGTCAAACAACAGTACCTCCCAGGTTTTCTGAGCCTGGGATGGGCAGCGAATGCCCCAATGACGGCTCTCTCCTGTGCCAACTGCAGCCACAGAGGTTAGTTGGGCTCCGAGGCCCTCCGAGCCTCGAGAACCGGAGGAAGTCAAAGCTACTGCAAGGCGCCGCAGAGTCGATACGTCTCCCCCCGGCTTCTCCATCAACTTCTGAGGGACAGCCGTCCTCTCGATCGTCGTCGGGGATAAGGGGACGCAACTACTTACAACGGCCGGGCTCTACAAGATCGGGCGCCCTTTTCCCGGCGGCCTCCGAGGCCTCGGATCGGGGAAGGAGAGGCGCTCACGGCCTCTTCCACTCACACACCGGCACTTTATGTAAACCCCTGTTCACCCCTTGCGGCTATAAAAGGGGAGGACCGGGCCCCCTCTGGGGAGACGAACACAAGCAACCTTAAGCCCTTCCACACACATGATATTGGCACTTGCCACGATCACTCACGAGACTTGGGACCAGCTCCCTCTCTTCACTCGCTTGTACACCCTACCTACAAGCACTCAGGTGCAGGATAATACAAGCCTCCCTTGTGTCCTTCTTGCACATCTTCCGGGGTTGGGAACACGCACCACAAATTCACTAGTCGGTACTAGGACCGCCAGTTTTAGCACCGACAGTTGGCATCGCCCAACACTAGGAAGGAAGAGAGGTCGGCTGGGAGAGGGTGTGGTTGCTCTTGAGCAGGATGGTGGCATCGGCTTCAAAGAAAGAACAGGGGGCTGTGGTGGATGGTGGAGTGGGAGTGGTGGCACGGGAACTGGAAAAGGAGAGGGTGGCGGCTGGATGCCCAATGGGGAAAATAGGGGAGGAAATCAGATTGAGATGTCTAGGGTTCCAATTGTTGCCTAGAAATTTTACTATAATACCCTTGATCTGAATTATATGAAAGACTTATGACATTGGACAAAAGTGGTAATTGGCCCAAAAAATTAGCGGGGGAGGGAGAGGCTGGCGGGAATCTTGGCGCCTTGGTGAGGAGACAATTTAATTTGTTGGCAGGGAGACAAATTTTTTTGGCCGCCGGCCATTTTCTATTGCCAAATGTTGGTGAGGAGATCGACCGAGTAGATTAGCAATTTTCTAAAAGCAATATTAGGGTGCAATTTATCATTTAAGTAAAAACAAGTAAGTATTTAATAATGATATATGATGGAATTATGTGTTCAAAAAGATGATAAATTATCATTGCAAAGGAGTTGGTAATCTGATAAATTATGTAGTGGGTAAGTGATAGGGCCAGTTAGGGTAGTTAAGAGTAGCGGAGGCGCCAATGGCGGCTTTGGCAGCGGAATGCATGACGGCGGTGACGGGCTAGCCGTCTTCCGGCTGGGCTTGGCCGGAGCACGTATCAAGGGGCTCCAGGGTGCTCGTGCGAAGACCTAGGGCTAGTAATTCGAGCCGGAGACGCTGCAGCGGGGGCATGTCCGCGAGCACATCGGCACGGCGCACAGAGCACGGCTGCGGTGCGCGGTGTTCCGGCGAGGGCAAGGCAATAGGGCCTAATAGGGTTTCGATTCTAACTTCTACGGTCCATGGGGAGTTTGAAACAACAATGAGAGAGGCAGTATAGGGGACGTGGATGCATTGGCCACGCGAGCTTGAGTTTGGCGGTCATGGCGCCCATGGCGGCGGTGAGGGTTCAAGGTAGCTCACCTTGCAGCAGCACGCGGTACAACTGGGTTGGGCAGAAAGAGCAGCTCGTGGCGATTCTGCGAGAGTGGGGAATTGGAGAATGATCGAGTGACGGGGTCGAATTTGGAGAAGGCGACGTGTGCGGCCGACGGGAACTTTCACAGCGAGAAGGAGAAAACGAACTGGCCGGCTCCGGCATTAAATGGCGCGCGGCGTGGCTTCTCCCGACCATCACGAGCTCGCCACGCCTCTGCTCGCGCGGGAAGCACCGTGAAGGAACGGCGAAAGGCCGCAGGGCAGTGACACGGTGGCAAGTGAGTGGTGCTGCGGTTGCCGGCTACTATTGTTGACTGAAACAATGAAGTTCATCGATATTTATTTCCCAGTCTAGGAAGCGAAATTGGATTCCAATTGCACCATGCTGCTCCTCTATAGGTGGGCTTCAACTATGATTAAAGGACCAAAGGCTAAGTCCTAATAATTTGCAAACTAGAAGCTGCTAAACATCACTAAAAACTCACTGAAACTCTGATTCAGTTAACACAATAGCTGATTTCAGCAATTAGCCTAGTTTAGCAATTAATTAGGAATACAACAGAAAGGATCAAGCTCAACCAATTGCATGAAAGCAAAGTCCAAACTTTACACTATCAAGTGATGCATCAGATGACAGAATTTTGTTTATGAAAAACTATTTTAAACTGCCCTGAAAACTGAATTCAAAAACCGAAATCCAGACAGAAAAATTCTAAGTCCACTTTCCAATTTATACTGAATTCAAAGTTAATGTCACTTTTTGAGCATGTTAGGGTGGGATTCAGTCCTGGAACCTTAAATAAAAGTTGTTTCATATAATTTATACTTCAACTTTTATTTAGGGCTTATACCCAAAATCATATACTTACATGCTAAGCTACTTAGTAACTTGATAATAAGCATAATTGACATTATCATCACATGTGAGCATGTTTTAACAAAAAGTTGTATATAAGCCCTATTTCAAACATCATTATAGACATTTTTAAGCAACTTTTGAGATTGTTACTCAAATAGGTACATAGCACGCATGAAACTTGCAATAGCTTTTGCATATGATCAAAATGCTAAATGATGCTTATGCATTGATGCAAATGCAATGCACTTGATTAACATTTAGAATGTTACAGCTCCTCCCCCGTAACAAAAATCTCGTCCCAAAATTTTGCAGGACCTACCATTGTTCATAGAAGGCGGGATATTTGGTGCGAAGAAAATCGCCTCGTTCCCATGTGGCATCATCTTCCGTGTGGTTACTCCATACTACTTTATAAAATTTCACAATCTTGCTTCGGGTCACTCTTTCCGTTTCTTCCAAAACACTTTCCAGACCTTCTTTATATGTAAGGTCCGATTCCAATTTAATATCATCTAGATTGACTTCTTCGGTGGGTGCTCTCAAACATTTCTTGAGTTGGGAGACATGGAAAACATTAAACACTGCACTCATACTAGGTGGAAGATGCAAAGCATATGCCACTTTTCCTTTACTGAGCTATGATCCTGAATGGTCCCACATAGCGAGGAGCCAATTTACCTTGTATCCCGAATCGACGTTCACTTTTAAATGGTGAAACCTTCAAATAGACATAATCACCAACATTAAAATATATTGGCCTACGTCTTTTGTCAGCATAACTTTTCTGACGGGATTGAGCAGCTTTAAGATGGTTCTGTATCTTTTGGACTCGTTCTTCCGCTTGCTTGACAAAATCAATACCATAGTATCTCCTTTCCCCGGGCTCTACCCACATTAATCGAGTCCTACATTTTCTGCCATAAAGTGCTTCGAACGGTGCCATCTTAATACTTTCTTGGTAGATATTGTTATATGAGAATTCTGCCAGTGGTAACCATTCATCCCAAGATCCAGATGCAGACAACACGCAAGCTCTTAACATGTCTTCTAAAATTTGATTTACCCGCTCAACTTGACCAGAAGTTTGAGGATGATAAGCAGAACTTCTAATTAGCTTTGTACCAAGGTAAGAATGAAGGTGCTCCCAAAAACAAGACATGAATTGTGAGCCTCTATCTGATATAATGGTTTTTGGAACACCATGTAGATGCAAGATTTGTGCAATATATAAATCTGCATATTGTTCTGCACTATATCTTATTTTCACAGGTAAGAAGTGTGCTACCTTGGTGAGACGATCCACAATTACCCATATAGAATCATATCCTTTCTGGGTTCTAGGAAGTCCAGTTATGAAATCCATACCTATTTCTTCCCATTTCCACTCAGGATTAGATAAGGATTGGAGTAGTCCAGCAGGTCACAACCGATCTTCTTTTACCCTTCCACACACATCACAAAGTGAGCAATGTACCGTGCTATTTCCTTTTTCATTTTTGTCCACCAATTCTTTGGTTTCAAATCCTGGTACATTTTATTACTACCAGGATGAATGGATAGATTAGAGAAATGGGCTTCAGACAAAATTTGATCTTTCAATCTCTCATCTTTAGGAACTACCAAGCGATCATCGAACCATAGTACTCCATTCTCATCTACTCGGAAATGCTTGGTTCCTTTCTCTCGTATCTTTTGTTTGATATGAAAAATACCAACATTGGTCTTTTGACCCTCAATAATTTGGCTTTCCAGATTGCAACTAACCATGATATTATTGATCACTGCTGGATGCATAAGATTGAAAATCTCTCCAGAGAGTAACTCCATGTAGTTGCAATGAGTTTTTCTGCTAAGAGCATCAGCTACTACATTAGCCTTTCCTGGATGGTAATGCACTTCTAAATTATAATCCTTGATTAATTCCAACCATCTTCTCTGCCTCATATTTAATTCTGGCTAGGTAAAAATATATTTGAGGCTCTTATGGTCTATGTAGATTTGACATAACTTTCCCAGCAAATAATGCCTCCAAATCCGTAAAGCATGGACCACTGCAGCCAGTTCTAGATCATGAGTAGGATAATTAACCTCATGCTTTCGAAGTTGTCGTGAGGCATAGGCAATGACTCGACCTTCCTGCATTAGAACGCAGCTGAGACCAATGCCTGAAACATCGCAATAAACATCGAAAGGCTTGGTTATATCTGGTTGTGCCAACACAGGAGCAGTGGTTAGCAACTTCTTCAAAGTGCAGAAAGCGGCTTCACACTCTGGTGTCCACACAAACTTTTCATTCTTTTGAAGCAACCGTGTCATAGGTTTAACAACCTTTGAAAAGTCCGGAATGAATCACCTATAATAACCGGCTAATCCTAAGAAACTCCGAATTTATGAGACAGTGGTTGGAGCTTTCCAATTCAACACTTCCTGAACTTTATCGGGGTTTACTGATATACCATTTTCTGATAACACATGCCCCAAAAATTTGACCTCCCGGAGCCAAAACTCACACTTACTAAATTTAGCATACAATTTGTGTTCCCTGAGTCTGGTTAGCACTATTCTCAGATGCTCAGCATGATCTTCATCATTCTCGGAGTATACCAATATATCATCAATAAATACCACAACAAACTTGTCCAACTTTGGCATGAAAACTGAATTCATCAAATACATAAAATGAGCAGGTGCATTGGTGAGACCGAAAGACATTACCAAGTACTCAAATAGACCATATCGGGTTATAAAAGCTGTTTTTGGAATATCCTCTGGCCGGATTCTGATCTGATGGTAGCCTGATCTCAAATCAATCTTAGAGAAAACCTTGGCCCTATTCAATTGGTCAAATAGGATATCAATGTGAGGTAGTGGATATTTGTTTTTGATGGTCACTGCGTTAAGTGGTCGATAGTCAACACACATACGCAGAGTGTCATCCTTCTTCTTCACAAATAAGGCAGGGCATCCCCACGGAGATGTACTTGGTCTAATAAATTTCTTCGTCAACAGCTCTTGTATTTGCTTTTTCAATTCAACCAACTCATCTGGTGGCATTCTATATGGCCTTCTAGAGATAGGAGCGGTGCGGTACAAGATCAATAGCAAATTGAACATCTCTTTCTCGGTGGTAAACCTGGTAAATCATTGGGAAATACGCCTGGAAATGTACATACCACTGGAATATCTTCTAATTTAATGGTCTTGGTAGCAAAAGATGAATTTCTAAGATTAGGATCCATAGAAAGTGACACATCTAAGGTACCATTGCCCTCTGATGAATTTAACTTGAGCATTCTATTGGGCACATTGATAGTTACTTCATATTCCTTCATCCAATTTGTCCCTAGAATGACATCTAAACCCAAATTTGGCAACATAATAAGGTGTGTTGAAAACTTCCTTCCTCCAATCTCAATTATAGCATTCCAAACTATATGTTTGGTGGATGTCTCAGTTCCAACTGAGTTGATCAGAAACCCATTCTTCATTGTATTAATTTGGAACTAATGCTTGGATGCAAAAGCTTGACTTATAAATGAATGGGATGATCCAGAGTCAAACAAAATACATGCAGGGTTTTGGTTCACTAGAAATATACCCGCAGTCACTGGTTCTCCTACTGGGATTTCTTCCATAGTAGTATAATGCACACATCCCACATATGTACCTAAAGTTTGTTTCTTGAAAATTTGAGATGAAGAGTTAGCCTTCTGCTTCTGCTGGACCTGCTAGTCTTGTGGTGCTGTTGCATAACTACACTTGGCTGAGGGCACTCACGAGCAAGATGCCCCAGTTCTTCACAGTTGTAACAAGGGAATCTGGAACGACTTTGAAAACCCTTAGTTGCATTCATTTGCTGAAAATTTGGAGGTGGGGTATTTTGTTGAGGCTCCTGTTGCTGAGGTGGCATATACTGCTTGACTGATGGACAGTATTGGAGCATTTGCACCTTCTGGATTAACGATCTAGATGGACCACTAAAATAACTCATTGTGTTTCTTGTCCTCCTTATATAAGCGATGAGCATTCTCTTTAATAAAAGCATTTCTAACTAGCTCATTATAAGTGGTAAGCTTATTAAGAGTTAAGTCACCTTGGAGTCTAAGAGAAAGCCCACGCATAAAATAGCCCATCCGCTTCTCCTGTGTATCCACATGCTCGGGGCATATCTAGAAAGGTGATTAAATGCATGGACATACTCAGTCACCGTTTTTGTGCCTTGGGTTAACTTCAAAAATTCCATCCTCTTGATTTTTATGATGCCTTTAGGTATATAAGATTCACAGAAAACTTCCCTAAACTCACGCCATGTAGGTCTTGCATCTTCGGGCAAAGTGGACAAATAGTTGGTCCACCAAATACCAGCAGCGCCATGTAGCTGTTGAGCTACATACTCAGCCTTCTGATCATCAGTGTATTGGAGAAGACGAAACTTCTGCTCAATAGTATTAAGCCATTCCTCCGCTTGCAGAGGTTCCTCTGACTGAGTAAACACCGGTGGATTGGTACCTAGAAATTCCTTGTAAGTGACAGGTGGGTCTTGATCACTGCGATTCTGGTGCCCTGGTGTTGTATTCTGAGCAATTTGTTGCAAAGCGGCCTCTATGTTCGCTTGACCACCTACCAAGTGAGATAGTGCTTCTACCACAGTAAGTGGGGGTGGCAAGTTTGAAGGCCTAGAATTGTCTCTCTCCGAACCATTAGGACGAGGGTTCGACATCTGCGTTCATATCCAGATATAATTAAGTAAGCACTTTAATTCTGACTAGAATTGAATTTTTTAATTGTTTTACAATTTTGTAAGGGGGAAGACTTTGATGCGACAAGATGACAAATGAATGATCATGATGCATGTTCGGTCCTATCCGTCCTCACAGAATTAGAGAAGAGTAGACTTTCTAATCGATAATAAGCGGTGGCCTTCCTACGTACTCTCATCAATTCGCATCTATTCGATTTACTACACGTTTTCGTAGTTAGCGTACCTGCAGAAGAAATCATTTCAGCCCGAATCCCCACATGATATGCATCACACACAATAAAGCAGTAACTTTAAATGCTCCCCACATATGTATACCCCTGTATACATACATGTAGCACTAAACTACCCGAATCATCATCACATCCCACAATTAAGTACCTTTACATAAACATGTGTGTAACATGTAAATGTTCCGGTAACCACACTAGCACTCCCCTAGACCGGCGGTTGTCCGATCATGCTCTCACAACTCACACTTACCTCGGCGTAGGTGCGATGTTGCATAATTTAAAAGACAGTTTATACTGCATACTTCCATATATGTATATACGAATATACACATATACTTCCATATGAGGTCACCACCACCCTTAGGTCATCAGGTGACAAGATAACCCTTCATACTTACCTCCTTACCTAAGCGTAGAGGCATTGATTCACACACATGCAACGAATGAAAAACCCCCCAGAGTTAGTAATAGCCACCTGATAGTCCTTATACGGGCTTAACTGGAGGTTTGACACTGGTGTAGATTCAAAACTCAAAAACCTACATAAAGCTAGCTTTGTTGCAAATTAGGATTTTCAAAACCCCAAAGCTTTTGTTTTAAATACACTGATGATGATATTATCCTTAATCCTGCTCTGATGCCAGCTGTGATAGAACCGACCAATCCATCCGAGATTAAGCGTAATTGTCCCCGATAATAACGTTGACACGTATACACCGCTTCTCGAATGAACCCGGTAGTCTGCCGAGTGTCACGAAGGACCTCGGTGAATCAACTTACATCCAGGATCACATGATTAAGGAAACATCATACATCAGTTATACAGAGTTTACAGTGGAAAATAATTACACACTGGTTCCAAATATGTTACAGAAAAGTGGCATTGTTTCTAAATTATAATAACAAAGGTGGTGGTATATCACCAGTTTCCATCAAACCTCCTTACAGGCATGATGAGAGAGTTATACGATATGACCATGCCCGTTGGCCTTACTAATCCAAATCGTCCACAGGATTAAAGCAAGCAATGCCAAAGCCTTCATAAAGGATAACACCTGCAACGATGGGTAAAAACCCTGAGTACTCAATTGTACTCCGCAAGACTTACCCGACAAGGAAATAGATGAAAACTCCAAGGATAAATGATAGGCTATGTATGGTGGGGTTTGTTGGCTAGCAACTTTTGCGAAAAAGCTCATTATTAACTTCCAAAGTTTATATATTGACGGCAAAGTTATTGAGATATTATTCTTAACTAGGTTTGCAATTTTCTAAGCATACATTTGAATTATAACAAGCATTTAACTACAGATGAGGTACCAATTATAATCCTTCCAATATCAACAGTGAATTCCATTTCTTTTACTACGTCTCTGCGGTCAGACATGAGTTTCTCACTATCCGGGAGAGACGGCGATTCGAATCGATTACACCAGCTGGGTAAAGCCCGTATCACACACCCGCACGAGTGTGTACCTCACCCGCGCGAATCACCATTCACTCTATTCAAAAAATAGGATTGAACCGTTTCGCAAAACTCATGGTCCTCGATCCTCACCAGTCAGTACCCCAACGACCCGTGGCCTGTAGTTGCTGCTGGATTTGGATCAGTCCCCTCACACCTTTTGCTCTCCTCCCAGTAATGCTAACGGTTCAATACCTACCTCGAACGAGCTAATCGGTTTTACAGTCGAAACGAGTTATTCGGCTGTTATGTGAAGGTACGTTCAATCTCATACCTATATCCAAAATACGGTACGGTCCTTGATCGACTCAGACGGGAAAGATACAAGCATACAAGACCTCCATGTCCTGTAGCATCACCAAACACCGAGTCCCGTCCGGTCTCCAATTATCATTCACCTCATGTTTAAGGATATCACATGTACCAACCTAAGTGGTGCGGATGACAGAAAATCATCCGACTTCTTAATGATCTAAGCATGGCTAAGCATAATCTATCTACTTCATCTAGTAAGATAAATGGTTTTTTATTTTAGTGGCCAAGGAAGTCATGCAACAACGGTGTCAACCACCCCTGATAACTTAATGCACATAACAGTACTATATAAAGAAAAGGATTAATTGTATTTCAAAAAGATAGAATAGGTATTTAGGATGCTCCGGGGCTTGCCTTGGCGAAAAGTGGAGTCTGTGGTTAGTGCACTTTGATAGTGGTTCAGAGTCTCGTCCTTCGCCTTCGGATGGCAACTCCTATGGATTCTTCTCTTGGTCACCACGTACTCGACGGAAACCTCTTCCTCCGATCCTATATGAATGTATGTGGTGCATAAATATCGAGAATGCACATAGAATGCGCGATGATAAGATGCTATGGCATGAAATGACACATGATGACATGATCACAGAAATGACAAAAATGAAAAGCTACATAAGGTTCCATGTGTGCAATTCTCTTTCTCTGATGACAACACTGTATTATCAGAGTTAGTAAAAGAAGCTAACAATTAATTGCTTTCAAATTATACGAGTAGATGCATATCTCCTCTCTGGGAAAGGTAGTGTAATTACTAGAGAGCAATAGCTATTCGTTATCAATAGTATATCATGATCATTCTCACTAAGCAAGAGAACTGCCGAGGATCAAGGGAGTTTCATAATTCAAGGTCATCAGGCAATTCTAAAAGTCACACAAGCATTACATATATATCATATGATGATTTTATTTAAAGGTTGAACGGTGTATGCAAGCAATACTACCACATTTAGCAATCTTGACATAAAATAACAATGTAACTATTCTCTAATTAAAGTGTTTCATACATAAGTGGTACCCCATGATGATAGTTCAGTAAAGTATGAAAATAAAACATTCAAATTTACACATACATGAAATCATATATCCCTTTTTCCTTTTAACAATAATTTTGGAAATAATGATTTTATAAAACATTCTCAAATTCTTCTCAAACTGTTTGTGCAGGTTGGTAATATCATGAAATGGTTGCAAAATAATCCTCATGATTTTTGGATCAATAATTTATTCTAGAAAAATCATGGAAGACTCCTTTAATAATTAAGAGGGGTAATTTTTATTTCATGCAAAAACCATTCAAAATTCAGCTTTTATATTTTTCTTGAATAAACATCACTATGAGGAAATTATACAAAAATTTCTATGATTTTAGGAACTCTAAGTATATTGCTATGAAATAAACAAAACTCAGTACTATTCATCAAATTGCAAAACAAGAAAAAAAAAAAAAACCTAGCGCTATCGTGGGCACGCCAACCCGGCCCAAGCCGCCCAACGGCGGCGGCAACGCGCGAGCGGCCCAACGCGGGCGTGATAGGCGCGCGCCGGCCCGACGACGCGGGCCCCATTGTCGGCGGGGACGGAGGTAGGGGACCGGCTCGACCGCCGGAGCTCAACGCCGGCGAGGGGTTCGGTGATGGAACCACCACCGACGGACTCCTATCGGTCTCCCGCATCTAGTGGGGTAAGTGATAGGGCCAGTTAGGGTAGTTAAGAGTAGCGGCGGCGCCAATGGCGGCTTTGGCGGCGGAATGCATGACGGCGGCGACGGGCTTGCTGTCTTCCGGCTGGGCTTGGCCGGCGCACGTATCAAGGGGCTCCAGGGTGCTCGTGCGAAGACCTAGGGCTAGTAATTCGAGCCGGAGACGCTGCAGCGGGGGCATGTCCGCGAGCACACCGTCACGGCGCACAGAGCACGGCTGCGGTGCGCGGTGTTCCGGTGAGGGCAAGGCAATAGGGCCTAATAGGGTTTCGATTCTAACTTCTACGGTCCATGGGGAGTTTGAAACAACAACGAGAGAGGCAGTATAGAGGAGTGGATGCATTGGCCACCCGAGCTTGAGTTCGGCGGTCATGGCGCCGATGGCGGCGATGAGGGTTCAAGGTAGCTCACCTTGCAGCAGCACGTGGTACAACTAGGTTGGGAAGAAAGAGCAGCTCGTGGTGATTCTGTGAGAGTGGGGAATTGGAGAATGATCGAGTGACGGGGTCGAATTTGGAGAAGGCGACGTGTGCGGCTGACGGGAACTTTCACGGCGGGAAGGAGGAGAAAACGAACTGGCCGGCTCCGGCATTAAATGGCGCGCGGCGTGGCTTCTCCCGACCATCACGAGCTCGCCACGCCTCTGCTCGCGCGGGAAGCACCGTGAAGGAACGGCGAAAGGCCGCACGGCAGTGACGCGGTGGCAAGTGAGTGGTGCTGCTGTTGCCGGCTGCTGTTGTTGACTGAAACAATGAAGTTCATCGATATTTATCTCCCAGTCCAGGAAGCGAAATTGGAATCCAATTGCACCATGCTGCTCCTCTATAGGTGGGCTTCAACTATGATTAAAGGACCAAAGGCTAACTCCTAATGATTTGCAAACTAGAAGCTGCTAAACATCACTAAAAACTCACTGAAACTCTGATTCAGTTAACACAATAGCTGATTTCAGCAATTAGCCTAGTTTAGCAATTAATTAGGAATACAACAGAAAGGATCAAGCTCAACCAATTGCATGAAAGCAAAGTCCAAACTTTACACTATCAAGTGATGCATCAGATGACAGAATTTTGTTTATGAAAAACTATTTTAAACTGCCCTGAAAACTGAATTCAAAAACTGAAATCCCAGACAGAAAAATTCTAAGTCCACTTTCCAATTTATGCTGAATTCAAAGTTAATGTCACTTTTTGAACATGTTAGGGTGGGATTCAGTCCTGTAACCTTAAATAAAAGTTGTTTCATATAATTTATACTTCAACTTTTATTTAGGGCTTATACCCAAAAAAACTGAATAAATCATATACTTACATGCTAAGCTACTTAGTAACTTGATAATAAGCATAATTGACATTATCATCACATGTGAGCATGTTTTAACAAAAAGTTGTATATAAACCCTATTTCAAACATCATTATAGACATTTTTAAGCAACTTTTGAGATTGTTACTCAAACATGTACATAGCACACATGAAACTTGCAATAGCTTTTGCATATGATCAAAATGCTAAATGATGCTTATGCATTGATGCAAATGCAATGCACTTGATTAACATTTAGAATGTTACATACTGTATGTGCTAATTGCCTGATGATCCCTTTATTAAGCCTTAGAAAACTAGATGATTTAAGCCTTTTTTAATTGTTTGGTCCTTTATTCTTGTATTTTCATGTTGCTTTTACATCAAACATGCCTCAGATAAATCTATACGAAGCACTCTTTCAGCTGTATTCCTCTTACTGTTTTATTCTTTTTTTACCATCCATTCATCTTGGATCCTCATCGAAATTTAAGCAGGCCATCTGGCCATGTATATTCTACCTCCCTCTGTTTGCTGCTATTTTCCAATTCCAAATAATAGACTGTATGTGATGAATGTTTACAGTTCGAGAGATTTATTTAGGCAGTGCTCAATGTGTATTAAATATATACATTGCATATTAATTTATTTTCTTCACACCCATTTCCCTTCCATATATGTTGCCAACAGCTGTTGCCAATATATGATACGATAGGTTTTTAGACTGTTTATAGGAACCACTTGATTGTTCTTTGTCATTTCCACTTGCCAGTCTTATAGTTTTGCTTCTGTTAGCTGTCAGTTTCATGTACACAGTAACATTTATTGTCCTTTACTTTATTGTCAGATTAAAATCTAAAATTTCTCAGTATGTTCTTCATATTTACAAACAATTTTAAAAAGTAAAGTAATATATTTTCATTTAGCTGTGAAGTTACGCCACAGGCTTAGCCTTCTTCATATTTTAATACCATGTTTTTGCACGGTTGCTATTTTCTCATATGTGCGTTGTGCTATCCAGTTGCACCTAAGATGGTATTTCCTTTAATTACAGCCCATTTTCTCTCCAAATTGTGGAAATGATGTTATAACGTGTGCTGATCGCACGTGACACTGACCTACGTTCAAGACAGCGCAATCAGCAAGCGTGGTGCTACTAAGAGTTCTTAAACTCATTATGTATGAAGTTTTCCTTCTCAATATTGTGCTCTGTAGATTCTCAAAAAAAAAAAATTGTGCTCTGTAGCTTTCATTCGAATCTGAGAATTTTTTTTACTGAGTTGTCCTGCTGTTCATCTTCCACCCCACTTCTGCAATCATGATAAGTCCCTGAATAATGTTTACTGTGAGCTTAGTGAACGTCTTTAAAATTTTCAGTGGCTGCATCATTAAAATATTATTTTCTAAGCAACACGTAGATGAAGGGGATTTTGCATAGGCCTGATTACCGTAATGATTTTCCATTTGTGGTGAATCATCTGCCTTGCATGCATTTGACTGTAGGTAGTTAGTTCTTTTGTCTATGATGTATATCTAAAAAAAAGAGCATATGGAAATCAATACAGATTTATTGTCTCAAGATATTTTCAAAGCCAGCTATGACAGGAATTCCATTATGACATGGCTACATTTTCTAGGTTGGGATCCCTTGCTGATCAGGGGGGAACACTTTCTCGATCCTGGGGAGGACACCTTCTCAAGTTCAGTTCTTTGTTTTGGTGGGTTAATCTCTTCCTTTGGCCTTCTTAGATGTTAGTTCAGATTATTTCATCACATATCTAGATGTTGGGTACTCAAGTATATGTACTTTCTTTTTCCCGTGTTCAAATCAGATTCTATCTGTTCAAAAGGCAGGTACATACTCGGATTCAGAAGGTTAACAGATATTACGTGTCACCAATCTTTGTTCGGATCACTGGACTAAGAAACATCATGTTCTCTTTCAGGTGTTCAGAGATAACATCCCAGCAGCAGTTCAGCAAGTCAGTTGGAACAAGTATTCAGGTAAGGAGGTTCAGATTGATGGAATGAGCTGTCTTGGCATGTAAGTTGTTCAGCACTTCTGATCTATAATTTTTCCAGCTGAAGTAGTCCAACTATTGTTAACTGTAATCATTCAATGTTTCTGTGAATTCTTCTTATGTCACCCTTTGGAGTATCCTGTACACATATCATGCTTCTTGTGCCACAATCTTTATACTCCTCACCTAAACTAGGCACTTATTCTTATTACTCTTTACTGCCAGTCTACAGCAACTAAACTATTAAATTATTTTCTTTCCTAAAATGATGTTGATTCTTTTGCTCTTACTGTTTGCTTTTATGAATTACTGACTGCAAGGAAAATACTCTCCTTTTTATGCCTCATGTATATTACAGTTTTAAATTCTTAGTGCTAGATGGGAACCAATGCATATTTGGCTCTTGAGAGCACCTTCAGAATATATTACCACTTGATTGTGTGTGTTTTCCAATCAGAAATGGTTAAGCTGACCAAAAATTTTAGAGCTTCTCTTACCAATCTTCTGAAATTGTTGTCAATGGCTCGATCTTTTCTCACAGCACAGTGAAGGGTATCATTTCTGCATATTATGATTCTCTTTGATTTTATAGTACCTTTGAGCAGTCTGCTGTACAGAATTCACTGCTTCATAAACATATTTCAGCAACTGTAGTTCTTGTCAGTTGCGTTATGCTAATTGAACTCCTGTGTATTCCATACAATTTTCAGACAACAAGCAAGCTTCTATCGAAATATTTCCCAGGGTTTTTACTGTGTCTCAAGATTTAAAAACTTTGGTAGCCCCACTGTCTAACCTTTTTTTTTGGTACCAACTAAACGATTAAGGTCCATTTGTAGTTCCTCAAAGGTTACACAGTTTAGTCAGTAAGACCCTAATAAATTCTAGATGTACTAAAAAGCAATAGCTACTTATCAGAAGATCCTTCTTTTACATGCATGTTATCTGAGTAGTCCTTCATGTTCCTTTTTTATTAATACAGTAAGGTGTTTTTAGTTTGGTGATCTATGTATGATTGTTTTCCACCTACAGAACAGCCTCATATGATGTTTGTACCTATTATAAACTCTACAAGTTTATAAGAGTGGCTGAGGAAGGAAATGAAAAGAACATGCCCTTTCTTGACTTCCAGACCATGTATGTGTTTAATTATGGAAAAAGAAAAACAGAGGACCAAGAGAACATATTTAATAATTTGAATGTGCTAATGCGCAATTGGCCTCAAGGAGTACTTGCCACAATACAATTTGAACAGGGAACACCGTGCTCTGTTCCTTTGGTAAGTTTACTAACTTCCACTCTATTTTTTCCCAGTGATTCCATCATAATAATCATCATAACAAATTATGAAATTATGTGCTTACTTCGGTTTCATGATAACAGCTAATGCACTGGAAACAAGGTCAGCAAGCAAGTTTCCAGTTGGTTATAATAGTGATTGTTTTACTCTTTAAGGTCTGTTCTATCCCTACCTCCCTCCCCCTCCCCGGTAATGCTAATTCGAGTGAACCACTCTATCCTATTTATGAAAGTTATCTGAGCGAAGTACTAATCGAAACCTATCTGAACAAAATGCCTATGATCACACAAATAGTTCACAACAGGTTACAGACAGCCATATTAGGCCAGTGGCAACAAGAGTTCGCCTTGCTGCAATGTAGGCCACATATCTGGTATCTAAGTTACAAAATGTGATTTAGCTGTTAGCGCTGCACATCATCCAGAAAACGACTCAGAAACGCTCGGCTTTTTTTATGTCCAATAAACTTGGTCTCCTCCATCATCTTTTGGTCAATGATGACCTTGACATGAAAACCCAGATCATTGGCTACTTTGCCTGGTATTTTTTCGATACAAGACTCCAATTATGACATTAATCTTTTCTAAATAATGTTATTGTAACCTGCAGAGGTTGCTATCTCTGGATGGTACCAACAAGATTCAGATGATTTGTCAACTTTGATGAAGTACTTTTGTTTCCACTGTGGTCTAATGCTTCGGTCTGTATTTTTTATGGCTATCGTGTCGAAGACCGGATGTAATAATATACCTATGCAGCAGAATATATGTATAATATACGCATTTCAAATATATATTAAACTCTCTTTTTTAACTTCCATCTATATGTACAACACATTTTGCTCCTACAAAAACTTCCTGGTGCCTACCGACGAGCGCAGGGGCGCGCACCTTCTACTAGTAGTCTAAATTTCTCCTCAGACTACCAAACCATACATCTTACTTCTTTGAACTCTCAAAACAGTTAAAGCTACCTCCCTCCTCTAGTTTGGAGTCGTTTTGGGGACGGGTTTACCTTTTCACTAGTTATTAGTTAAAATCAGAAAATAATTAATAAAGTCTTTAAACCACAGAAAATATCTGTATGCATTTAAAAGTTCTTAAAAAAAATCCTAGAAGGCAAGCTTTCCACTTTGGGGCAGGTAAATGGAAGAATCAAGTTGCAAATTGCTTTATCGTAATTATTAATATAAAGTTGGGCAAAACAATAGAACAGAGTGGTATGTCTTGTATCCTGTCTGGATTGGTGAACCATTGCAGAAGTAGGATAAAAATATAAGTGCTTGTCTACAAAGGGGTACTGTTTTGCTGAAACCTAACATGATGGATCATGATGAAAGGCAATGCCCCATAATTTCACGAAAATTCAGATTCCTATCCTACCATCCGAAAAGCAGAGCAATGTGTCTCCTTGTGTCTTCAGAGCACTCAAGTCATGATTTTTAATGCATCGATTAGCATGTTATTAATCACGTATGTGCATGTTATTGATCACCTCAGTCAGCTGTACGATTTAATTTAACCCAAGGCTGTACAATCTATTTCAGTTTGCTGATCATAGTGGTGGCTCTCCATGGCTCCAAGGCAACGCACTGCACTGGACCACGAGGACTCCTGAACAATTCCAGGAGCAGTATGGAAATTCCAGAAGCAGTGAGATCATGGTTTACCTGTTTGTTTTTGGTTGCGACGCACAGACATAAAATTGGTGGTCACATAAATTTGACTAAAATGATGTTACAAACATGATCTGATGAACTGTGGCTTTATGGGGCTTTATATTCTTATTATGACCTCAGGATTATGCTGACCTTCATCTTCACTGACGGAACATATGATTAAAGACCATAGTTTTAGATGATGTAGAAAGGATTTCCAACACTACTATTAATAGTCATTGTTGACATAGACACACTCCCTCCGTCCCATGGAGTATGTCGTCCAGGAAGCGTGTTTGTGAGGGGGACACGGTTTTCTAATGACAAAATCCATGGGACAGAGGGAGTAGCTGCAGCAAGGACTTTCAATGTTACAAAGAGACAATTGATATTGTATTGGATCTTTCAAAAACAAATTGATATTGT